>PVKS010019225.1:0-38724 GCA_004027875.1 Aplodontia rufa
TCTTGTTACTATTTCCATAAGTTCCTTCAGGAAGGGCTGCTAGGTCGTGCTCTGCTAGGCTTCCTAATTCTTATGCAAAGAGTTAGGATGGGTTGGAATGTGCTAACCACAGGCTGTTCCCTACCTAGTTGTTTTTCTGTACTCAAAATCTGCATAACCCCTGGCAACTCCCTTAGAAGGATTATTGATTCCTTGGCTGTCTCCCCTCCTCCATATATAAAAACCTGTGTGCCTTGATAATAAAGGGATTCTGGGCTGCCATCAGCTGCATGTGGTTGACTTGTTTTCCCCGGTTAGGAGGGAAGGGGTCCCCGGACGAGGAGGGGCCCAGAGGGGCCCAGTTTCCAGCCGTCGGCACTCATCTTCCTCCTGATTGGCTCCCGGGGGGCAATGCAGCCCCCCACAATATAGGAACTCAGATTTAAATGGTTGTTTAAATCTGTGACTTAAAAGCTACAAATAAAGCACTAGGTGACATGTATATTTTTTAGATTTGATAAATAGTACAATATATTGTGAATTTGTATTATTTGTTTTCAATGTGCTATTTGAAAAATACAAAGAAAATATTCATTAACTAAATAATTAAAACGTGTTTTGTCAAATTGAAATATTCCTATGAAAGAGCATATGAAGTAGCTCTAAATTAAATTATAATAGAAATAAATAAATTTAACTTTGAAATGAATTTTTTGAATTTTAGAAATATAAAATATTCATGAAAAAAATCACATGAATGCACACAAATATTTCATATAAATTTTCTGGAAAATATTTTTCATAGAATTTATGGGTTATCTTTGAAAGTAATTTTTATTAAATGGCTTTTAAAAACATTTTACTCATTTATTGTAGATAAGGAAAAACACTGTGGATGTTAAATAAAATTATTCACTAGTTTTTTGGGGTTTTTTCATTTTTTTTTAAAGAGAGAGAGGGGGCAGTAATAGAGAGAAAGATTCAATTTCATTTAATTTTCCTGTGGCTTTCATTGCTTCAACACTTCATTACATACGTAGTGCTGTGGTTCAAACCCGTATCCTCACACTTGCGGTAACAACCAAGCCACTGCTCCACCCCTGTATTCTTAATCTATGATCTTACTAGGTAGTTGTAGGATAGCAAATTAAATTCTTTTAAAATGGTTTTATTGACTGGTACAGCCCCTCTGAAAGCAGTGTGGAGAATCCTCAAAAAACTAGGGATGAGCCCACAATATGATCCTGCTATTCCTCTCCAAGGTATTTTTGCAGGGGATTTAGAATCAGCATACTACAGTGACACAGTGAAGTCAATATTCATAGTAGCTCAATTTACGATAGCTAAATTAAGGACACAACCCAGATGTCCCTCACTGGATGAATGGATCCAAAAATTGTGGTACATATATACCATGCATTTTTACTCAGCAATTAGAAAAAATGATATTACAGCCTCTGAAGGTAAATAGATGGTTATGGAAGAAATTATGCTGAATGAAATAAGCATAACCCAGAGAACCAAGGGTTGAATGTCTTCACTCATCTGTGGAGGCTGGAGCTAGACCCTGGCCATTGAGGAAGGAGATCTATTATCATGTTTTAAATCCGGATAAGGTGTAATGTCATACAACCTAAGGAATTTGTAGAAATGTATTGGGAAGGATGGGGTGGGGGGCGGGATAAGGGTGGGTAATTAGGAGGGCTCTTGTGAGTAAATCTAATTTTCCGAATTTATATATGTATATATTATATTATTTCATTAGAACCTTGATTGATTGTTCAACAAATTTCTGAATAAAATAAATAAAATTGAAAAATTAAAAAAATTTTAAAAACATAAAAAAAATTTCAGTATGTTTCTTGTTTCACTTTCTTTCACATTAAATTTATTTTCATTTTATTGGTGTACTATTATTATAAAATAATATATTGTATTTATTGTAATATAATTATTGAAGCACAAAGCAATTTAAGTGCTTGGTACCTACACTTCCCTTTCTTTTCTCCTTGCACATAATCCCCATCCTATGAAATACTGATTTCCCTTTCTTTTTGTATGAAATTCCTTTCTATATTTCCTTTTCTTCATCCACCTCCCACATATATGGAAAAAGAAGTTCTTATGTTCATGTGACATGTTTCCTATATATGTTCAGTTAAGGAGAAGAATAGTTATAATGAATGTGTTTTGGGCTTGAAGATGGACTACCTTGGCTTTAGTCCCTCTGCTGAAACTAATGTGCTTTGTGGAAATCTGTGCTGAAGTGTGAGCATTAGCAACTACAGAATAGAAATGAGTCAACAGGAAATTAAAACTACATTTGCTTTAAAATCAATATCATGACCTTTGATCAAGGTACAGCATTAGATTGGGATTGTTATAATGTGTTTATGTCGATACCATCCCAAAATTTATATTAGAGGACATAATACCCATTGTGGTAATATTAAAAAGCAGGGATTTTTGAGTAGGGATTAAACCATGAGAATTCTGCTCTTGTAAATGGGATTAGTATCTTAATAAAACACAAGAAAGAGCCATCTTGCTTACTTCCTCGAAGTGAGAATGCAGGAAGAAGTTACCTGTCTTTGGATAATGAGCTCTCATCAGACATTTTGATTTTCAGTCTGTAGAACTGTACACAGGAAATTTCTATTATGTATATGTTATCCAGCATATGGTACTTGTTTTAGTTACAGAAACAGACTAAGACAGAAATTGGTACTGAAAAAGTAAATGTTGCTGTAGAAATATACATGAAAATCTGAAAGTTACTTTGGAACTGTAAATAGGTAGAAACTGGAAGAGTTTTCAAGTGGATGCCAGGTATGGAGAACAAAGGGTGATTCTAGTGAGATTTTAGAAAAAGAAAAATACTGTGCAGAAAGCCTCAGTCTTATTACCTAAGTGGCTGTGATCAGAATGTTGGAAAAATTAGGGACTCTAAAGGCCATTCTAATGAGATCTCTTACACATTAGAGAAGCATGTTATTGGAAACTGGAGGAATTAGCATGTTTTTTATAAAGTGGTGAATGAATTATGTTTGTCTACTGGTGTTTTGTGAAAATTAGAACTTGGAAGCAATGAGTTGAGACAATTAGTAAAAGAAATCTCTCTGCAAAGTGTTGAGTACATGCCATGGTTTCTCTAGATAGGGAAAAAGGATGAATCAAAGGTAGAATTCATAATTAAAAAAGGAAACAAAGATTTGGGAAATTCTCAGCCTCACCATTTTATAAAAAACATTCCCAGAAAATCTTATGCAGTCATTTGAGAAGGAGATTCATATGCCTGGGTCAAGTCCTGATGCTATTCCTCAGTATAAGTAAAGGATGGCACCAATGACATCTTGAAAATCTTAAAGAGTTTTTGGAGCATCTTCTTTACAGGAGCAAGCAGGAAAGTTTAGCTGTACCCGTGTTAAGCAGAGTGTTTAAGCTATGCCAGTATGATTATCTCCACCTAGATTTCAAAGGGTATCTGGTCCAAGGACAGGATCAATATAGAAATTCTCCCACCTGTACAAGCTCAGAGGAACTGTAAGGTTATGAGGACCTTAGAGAGAATATCCATTAGGTCAACACCTAGTGGAGTTGTGAGTTTGGCGATATACTTGAGAATCTAGACTGGTAGAGCCACAGACATGCACTCCAGCCTGGCATGCACCTCCAAGAAATTAGAATTTATTTGGTGATAAATCTTTCCCCACCCTTTCATACTGACTTATTACAGCATAAAATAATAATGCATATTTGAATAAAATGATGCATACACTGTGGAAAGTTAATAACTGTAGGTTTAATAGGCTCATTTGAAGATAGCAGACTTTATAAGTATCAAAATAAATTGTGATTACATCTAAGAATCTGTAATTTAAAATACCTTCAGGTTCAGTGATGTTAGGAAAATATGCTAAAGCCTAATAAAATTTCTAGAACACCACATTTTTATATCTTATAAGACAACAAGTTGCAAATATCTATGAAATATTTCCTTATACCTAACAGTGTGCTTAATAAAACACCATTTTGGTTCTATGTCTAAGTAAATTTGTTTTTATATAATCCGTCTCTAAAAGACATTGAGTAATCTAATTTTTAACTCAGTGGAACATGTAGAAAGCACCTTCAGTTTAGCAGACTATATGCATGGACTTTATCAGAAATCATCAGTATATTTTGAATTTTATCTGTAATGTTTTCGTGGATAATGTTGCTTTAATACTTTATTTTGAAAGCATCGTCTTTCACTCTAAGAACATTGAATAGCACAGTATTTGGAATAATAGAGGTTCTGAATAAATACTTATTGAAAGAATAAATAAACAAATGATAAAATGACTTAAAGGATGAATAAATCTCTTTTAGAATTGGCAAAAAAGAACAATTCCATTTTCTGTTAACATATAGTTAAACCACTGAGTAAAATCGAACACATTTTTTTGTGATTTACCACAGTGAAATATCTGCATGTTCAGAATATCTTTCTTATCACTCACTCTCTCTGTCTATACTACTAAGAAAGATAAATGGAAACAGTACTTTCTTTCTTTGCCTCTGTCCTATTTCTGACCACAAAAATTGTCACGGTGGTCTATTAACATTGTGGATTTCTTTTTTCAGTCCGAATGACAAGGTTGCTATTTTTGAAATAAGTTCTGTCCTTTTGTTACAGGCACAATGAATGATTAAAGGTTTCAGCACTGGAAATTACTAAACCTTTGTCTAAGAATATAGGTGATCTTTAAGTTGACTTACTGTAATAAGAAGAAAAAGTAGAAATTTCACTTCATCTGTCTACTCGAAATGTACAAGACATGATATGATGGGTTATAATGAAAGGCAGGGGTTATTCTTTTTGTAGTTTCAGTGGAAATTCTTTTTATGGACAGAGAAGTACATTATTCCAAGTTCAACTCTTAAGAAAGGAGAGGATAAAAGGAGTAAAGATATAAAATCTCTTCAGTCTTGAAACTTCTAAATATGTCTATTTTTCATTTACTCTGTTTTTTTTTTAACAGCTGAGGCTAAAACAAAAATTAGTACCTTTTTAACAAATATTAATTATGATTTTAATTTAAAAATCTTAGCTGTGTTTTGGATTTATTGGTAGAAACATAACAGGTAACTGAATTCATTAAATCATGTTTCAAATAATTTTTAAAAAGAATTGCATCTGGGGATGTAGTGATTGCTCAGCAGTTAGGGCACTTTGTCTGGCATGTGAGAGGATGCAGGTTAGAACCCCAGCACCACATACACAACGAAATGTTGGAGCAACGAAAGGCACATGAAAAACTAAATAAAATTGTTTCCCTCTTTTTTTCTCTCTCTCACTGTCCCTCTCTCTCTTAAAAAAAGAACTGCATCTTATCACATCATTAATGATTCATTTTGGACAACATATAAGCATGAAAATATTCATTGTTTTAAAGCAGAAAATAAATTTAAATCTCTCATATTTTATTCAAAGTTTTATTATTCACTCAAAATCAAAAGCAATATCTATTAGAGATGCTGGCAGGAGTTTTGTAACAGGTAAATATACTGGTTGCAATATAAGCAACGTCATAAACATATTTTTCTATGTAGATACATAAAGATTCATACTTTGCTCAATATGACATCCTGAAAATATGAACTTTGGATACATATAGGGAATTTAAACAACAATTTTTCTCTTTATTTAAGACTTCTAATTCCAAATAGTTAAAATATGATAAACTATATAAAATACTATAAGAATGTACACATCTTTAAAACAATTTTAGCAATTTAAAAATTTATCCAGATGAAATGTAGCCCATGGTGATGGTACAATTAAGAATTAGATTTGTCTATTTGAACTCAATCTTCTTCTTCCATATTTAAATTCAGGGACTTCTGAAAACACAACTTAAAATCATTGGAATTATTTATCGAATGTACTGAACATGTGATCACTTCATGTGGTAACTGACATTAACAATCATTTTCTTTAAGAACTCACAGTCAGGGGTTGGAATGATGGTTCAGTGATTCGAGCGCTTGCCTGGCATGCCTGAGAATCCAGGTTTAAAATTCAGCATCACATATACAACTAAGTGTTAGAGAAATAAAGGCTAGATAATAAAATAAATAAAATTGATTCTCACTTTTCCTCCCCATCTTCCTCTTTCCCTCTATCTCTTAAAAAAAAAAAAGAATTCACAATAATGATATGATGAGATTTGATATTTTTGTTTTGTTTTTGGTACTGGGGTTTGAACCCAGTGACACTTTACCACTAAGCTACATCCCCTCTCAATTTTTTTTTAATTTTATATTTTGAGACAGGGTCTCACTAAATTGCTGATGCTTGCCTCAAACTTGAAATTTAAGTGTGTCTCAAATGAATTGGTTGAATTATAGGTGTGAACCACAACAGCCAAATATATTTTGAGATTTGAAATGTTAGGTCTTCAGAGATCTTGTGGTTTTAATAGTATCTCTTTTAAAAATATCTTTCTGTGGTCATAATGACTTGAAAAAACTTTGAATTTTCTCTTAAGGAGAGATCCCCAGCTGTCTTAGTTGAGTAAGGCCTCAACTAACCCACCAGCTAAGTGCAGCAGTACGAGATGGCATAAATAAGGTGGCCAATCCTCTATTTTGTACTTGACTGAGGGCTTCCTAAGATATGAACTATGCAGATTCACAAGGAACTTTTGATAAATGAATCTGTGTGTCTTTCAAAACTAGTCAGTGTGACTAAGATAATAAGAATATCTGAATTTGTGAATTCAGATATAATAGTGAATCCAGAGTAGTATGACTCTGAAATAGGCAAGGTTTCAAATAGTTTATAAAATAAAACTGGTAATCATGACTAACCAAATCCATATATCTGAACTGCTCAATTTAACATGATTGCCAGAATGTCAACTGAAGATATTTATTAACAAGTTAGAAAAAATTTGACTTGAACTGGTTTAATATGAAAAAAAAAAAAAACCAACAACAAAACTCATGCTTGCAACCATCAAAAATAGAACAGATACCAAGACAGGCAGATTTAGATAATAAATAATATTCTAGGAGTTATTGCTCTGCTATTCTCCAAATTATTATCCAGAATGTTACTTTCTTTGTATGACTGATTGCCTCGTGATCTAGGAGAAACAGGTAAGACTTCACCATTCACAGAAACGGGGAAGGAGTTATTGTTAGAAAAATAATTACAAACTTTTGTAGAACATCATTCGTCTCTCTGAACCACCTGCACAGAGTCCACTCTTAAAGATCACTAATGAGAAAATGGAATTGCTCTGATTAGAGTACTTAGTCACGACAATCTCTGGAAGTTGGATGGGGAAGCCACCACTCCAACACACATGTTGCATAAATAAAAAATGAACGCCGAAGGAGAGCAATGGTAATGAATGCTAGAGAGTAAAATGTTCACAGGGTTCTATTTCTTTAGGTTATCAAGTCATCTTCAGTAGTCAGTATTTTAAGCATGTTTTTTCATGTGCAATGACCAATTCATGCAATTTTTCATTAAGTTCAGGTCCGTTAGTCTATCCAAGCATTTCTACTTTACATTCTTGAGTGTAGATAAGTCTTATGAGTGGATTCAGAGTGAAGTTTAAAAGTGTGAGATAAACTTTAGAATAATTTTGTAATCTAGACCCCATCATCTAGTTTTGTCTTTCATTCCATAAAACTCAGTCCATTTATTGGTCAGCTTTCCTAACCCTTTCCATCCACTTCTGCACCCAGGTTTTGGGAAAAGTGCCTTGTCCAGGCTATGGGCTTGAGTTAACTCTGTTCATCCTCTTTCAGAATCAGCAGTTTTCATCCTCTGTCTTGGCAATCTGGGTGTCAGGATTCAAACCTCCACAAAGACCTTCCCTTGTACCTAAATGATCCAAATTTATGGTCTGCACAACAATCTGTTCAATCACATCAGGTTCAGATAGTGAGGGATTAAATTAACTCTAAAAACAGAGTGACTGGAAGTGAGTCTCTGTGACCCTGGGTACTAGACTTCTCTGGAAGAATTACCTAACCTTTTTAAACATAGTCTTACTCATGTGTAAAAATAGAGATAATTATCACACTTATTCATCTAGTTTGCTTGAGGTTTGAATGAATTCTGAGGTGATGCATGTAAAACCATAATAAGATGCTGATTAGTACAGAAGAAGCTGATGCAGGCTGTTATTGCACTCAACATACATGCACACCACAGTTACATGTAGGTAGAAAGGTTCAGGGTTTATTTGTTCTGTGTCATCACTGATTGCTGTATGTTTATTGACTGAATTGATTGAGTAAAACCTCATTCAGCTGAATCTGGGGAAACATAATAAAAACCATGACCAGCTGAGTCTCACAGAAACATGGATAAGCACTTTCTATACAGAGATAACACCGCAATTTGCTCAGTCAACTAGATTTGAAAGCTCAGAGCAATTGTTTACCACTCCCTCTTCTCCACAACCAATTAATTCCTAAATCCCACAGATTTTCATTCTGTAAACTCTTTCCCATCTGTCTCTTCTCTTTGATTTCCAATTCCATCCTCTGAATGCTGATCTGCATTAATTCTTTCCCAGACTAGCTTATTGCTCCTGCTCCAGGAGATTTAATTCCAACTTATTCTATAGATTGTCCTTAACATCATTGCATCTTTTTTATTTGTCATAGTTCTTATGTAGTTGGAATAATATATACTTCTATACAGCAATAGTTTGATTTGCTGAATCTGAGATGTTCTTCCTAGTCTTTCTACTTTGGGGAACTATGTACGTATAGCTTGACTTAGCTTCCACATTGATTATATGAATATCTGTTATTAATAAAGAAGAAAATAGACTTGGGTTTTTTACTTAGCTACAGATTTTAGCCCTCACATTTCAGCTCCTCTGAAACTTAGAAGTAATCTGGAGAATTCACCCTGACTGAGTAGTTTTTTAACTTGAATTTGAACATTAATCACTTTATCATTTATACCAAAAGAGAGCAGATAAATGCACAGAAGTATGCAGAAATGTATGCAAACTGGGAGAAAGGTAAAATACTCAAAGACAAAAGAAGTGCTTATAATGTCCAAGGAACTCTCATTTGAGGACATGAGGATGTTCACATTAATGGATTTTATCATCATTTACTTTTGAAGAGTTTTAGCCACAGATATTTGAATTTATGTGATGGGCTCTGAGTTGCTTCCATGATTAGGTAGAAACCTTTTCTAGTTCAAATAGGTTTAATTATGCCATTACCTTCCTGATGATTTCAATAACTCCCATTAGTTACATCACTGCAAATAAACAATGATATCTGTCACTTATAGCATTTAGCACCCTGCTAAATATTTTTCTCTTTGGAATCAAACAAGACTTCTAGATTTTCTTCAAACATCTCAAACTTTTTGGTGTCATAAGATTAGCTTATTACTATGCTTCTTCATAATATCTACCCTCATTTTATTTCTTATTTATTGATTGATTTTAACAGTCAGAACCTACTTTCATGATCCAAAACCAAATACAAATTTGACTTCTTCCTCCTGACTCCAACTTCATGCCTCCATATTGTGTTCTTTATATATTTAACATTTTTGTGGGTGTGTTTTGTATATTTCTGAGAAATATAGCTTCTGGAGAAAAACCTATGTGATTTTTCATACCTGATAATAAGCATTATGCATATCTGGTTTTCTAATTCAGGGATCCTATTCAGTAGACTTTTTATTGAGGGCCTTAGACTGAGTCTTTATCCAGCTGCTTCTTTCTAAACTTTTTTATTAGGAAACTGGGGAGAACCAGAGGATATTTTTTCTCCACTTTAATTTAGTTCTCTGTTCTTTTCCACTCTACATCTTTCCCCATCACCCTCTCTCTGACTTCCAGATCCATTAACAGTTAGGAACCTTTGGTTTGGGCCTCCCTCAGTGGTAAGCAGACCCTTTTATCTGTCCTAATATATCTCACACTACTCTATGCCATTCCACTGGAGGAAACGGAAGTGCAGGTAAGGATGGTGGTTCCTGCATTCAGCCTCTTATACACCATCACAGTAAGTGACAAAAGGTTTGCTTATTCCTTTATTTTGGCTTGATGTCTTAAGGCTTCTCTGCAGCTAAGCTGTCTCCAGCTCAGCTGAACTTCAGGCAAAATCATATCTTCTCTCTGGGATTTTCTTTGTCTCTCATTCATACTATTGTAAAAGGTTAGTGAATAAATTTAAAATGACTTACCTGAGTCTACATGACCCTTAGGTCTGGGGCTTACTTTACTCTCCTAATTCATTGTATATTATCTACCCATTTTAAAATCAATCTTTACCAAATAATCCTTAAATCCCTTCGTGAAATTGACACACATTTTTCTACAATTATTGATGCACTGATTATACTTCCTCAGAATGCTGTTCCCTGCACTCATACACTAAGATCTATTGGTCAATGTTTTAGTCAACTTTTCATTGCTGTAAAAAAAAGAACTGAGAAGAAAACTGTAGAGACGGAAAATTTTATTTTCAGATCATAGTTGAAGAGGACCCAGTCCAGAAATGATCGATTCCATTGCTCTGGGCCTGAGGTGAGGCTGAACATCACTGAGGGAGGGAATGATAGAGGAAAGCAACTCAGGGCATCACAAGAAAGCAGAGAAAGCTCCACTCACCAGGGACAAAATATATACCCCAAAGACACACTCCCAGTGGACACTTACTACCCAATTAATCCATATAAGTGGATTTAGCCATTGATCAGGCTATACCCCTCATAACCTAATTATTTGGTGTATGAACATTCTTACATTTTCTCACAATGAGAACAAGGTGTCTGATATATAATATTTGCACATAATATTTGATTTGAATGAATTTATGAGTGAATAACAAAAAATAAGAAAATATTATATTTTGTATGCTGCAATGTTATTTGTTCAATTCTTTTAAACTATTTTCCAAATCACTAAGTGTACTTCAAATACATGCTTTTGTTTTATGACTTTGTGCTTCATCATAGAGCTACATACCAATTTTGTTAACATTTTCCTTTGAGAAGTGGTTTTATTCCACCAAATAACATTCAGTAGTAACAAAAATGTGTGACAAATATCTCTAAGCATAATTTTGGGCATTATTGACAACACATAGGGATTAATGTCATCAGCTTTAGGTTAATATTGATTTAAAGTTATAGTTCTGAAATTTATTATCTACAGAATATTTGGAAAATTATTAAAGCTTCTCCTTCTTTTATTATCAACTATAATAGAGGAGATAATACTAACCAATTCATAGTTTCTTCTTTAGAGTAAATAAAATTAAATATAAAAATTAAATATAAGGATAACTAGCATATAATGAATATTAAAATATTTTATGCAATGAATGTAAATAAAAGAAGGAAATTTGCAGACTCAAAGGGAACAAATTTTTAAGATTGTTATATGTTACAAAAAATATGCTTCACAATGCTTTGAACTTATTCTTTTGTTAATGGTGCTTGTAGTGAACGTTTCCAATGTTTAGTTCTAGTCCATATTAGCATCTAGTACCATCTTGACCATTTGGCTGTTGAGCTGGGCCATGTGATTAGTTCCAGGAAGTTTGTTCTGATACAGGGACTTGTATTACTTCCAGGCCATATTATTAAATTGCCTGCGATTGTGTCTTCATTTCTCTTCTTATTTCCTAACAGGGCAAACTGTAAAATATTTTGTTGAGTTATCAAAGATTGTATAGTGCAACAGAAAGGAAAATATGTCTATTAATTTCATGCATTGAACATGGTCAAGAAGTAAACTTTGAAATCATGTTTCTGTTGTTGTGTATTAATTAGTAAAACTTGGTCCTTCGTGGTTACTACTAATACTTTGCTGCACCACTGTAATCTCCAGGTACTACAGAGAGAGAGAAAAAAGACTATTAGGCTCTAATTCTGTTTAATAATACATACCTTTTACTTATAAATTTCCAATATTTATTTTCTTTTCCGATTATATTCAAATCCTACGTGGATTTTTACAATGTATTTGCATACTAGTCAGTTGAATCCCACTGAAGTTGAAACTTGTTTAAATTTACCATTTGGCATTTAATTTTATGGCAAGCATTTAATATAAAGATTTCTTTAATATTTAAGCAGCCCAAAGATTTTCACTTTTGTTTTCTTTTCTATTCATTATTGTTTCAGTTCATTCATAGGAAAAACCACAAAATGTACAAAACTGTCTTTTTTAAAATCTCCTACTAGATTTGTAAATCTGAATTACATTCATTCATATTTTTTTAAAGATTTCCCATGAAAGCTACTTTTGTATTCAAATGGAGGAGACTATTCCTGTATCAACAGAAAATTGAAATATCAGTGCCTTGATAAATAAAATCTTGACTCTCCAGAATTGTCTACTAGCAGATAAATGAATAAAGATAATACAGTAGATGTACACAAATAAATACTATTCAGCCATAAGAAAAGGAAATTTTGCCATTTGTGACAACATAAATAAACCAGGGGGTTATTATGTTAAGTCAAACAAGAGAGAAAAAAATATTGCATGTTTTCATTTTTATTTGATATCTATACATGTTAATCCTGTGGATATACAGAGTAAATTGTGGTTTCTAGGTGCTGGAAAGGCGTCAGGGTGGGAGTTGGGGAGACATTGGATTAATGTTACAAATTACATTTAAAAATAAGACACAAATTTAAGAGATGTCTTGAACAAAATGATGACGATTTTAAATAAAAACATACTTTTATTTTCAAAAATATTAAGGCAGTAGAACTTGTGCTCTCATCAAAAAATATAAAGATCTGAATTTACATTAGTTAATTTAGCAATTCCACAATGTGTAGATTTTTAAAACATCATACGCATAATAAAAATATTCAGTTTTGATAGGTGCAGTGATACATAACTGTAATCCCAGAGATTAGGGAGACTAAAGCAGGAAATTGCAAATTAAAAGCCAGCCTCAACAATTTAGAAAGGCTCCAAACAACTTAGGAAGACCCCATCTCAAAATAAAAAATAAACAAGTAAAAAGGGTTGGGGATATGGTTCAGTGGTTAGGTAACCCCAGGTTAAATTCCTGGTGCCCCCTTTCCCAAAAAAATCACTTTTATCTTCTATCTAAAAATTACAAATATAAATTTTAAAAAGTCTTCTCAGTTTTTAAAAATTTTACTTTGAATTCCAAAGTGTTACAGTTTAGATTGAGATGTCCCCCAAAGCTCATGTGTGGGAAAATGCAAGAAATTTTAGAATTAAAATGATTGGGTTAGGAGAGTCTTAACCTAATCATTCCATTGTTTCACTATTAACTGGGTGGTAACTAGTGGCAGGTAGAATGTGGCTGGAGGAGGTACATAATTGGTGGCATACTTTGGGGGTTTTTATATTGTCCTGGGTGAAGGGAGTCTCTCTCTGCATCCTGTTGTGATGTCTTGAGCTTTCTTCCACCATACTCTGTTTTTTTTTTTTTTAAAGAGATAAGGACAGAGAGAGGGAGAGAGAGAGAGAGATGGACAGACAGAATCATTTTTTATTGAGTTTTTCACATGGCTTTCGTTGCTCTGACACTTAGTTGCGTAGGTGGGTGCTGGGTTTTGAACCAGTGTACTTGCACATTCCAGGCAAGCACAATAACCACCAAGCCACGGCTCCAGCCCCTTCCATCATACTCTTATACCAAGATGTTCTACCTTACTTGGAGCCCTAAGGAATGCCAGCTGTCTTTGGACTGAGACCTCTAAATCTATGAGAACCAAAATAAGCTTGTATTCCTCTAATTGTTCTTTTTAGGATTTTTGGTCTCAGCAGTGAAAAACCTGACTAAAACACAAAGTTTAGCCAGGTTTCTCCCATTTGTGCACATATGATAAGTGGTGGACTGTAGGGTTATGCATCAGGTCTGAACTACTTCAGCCTTAAAGACACATACTATATCTCATAAAAGAGGCTGAAAATATATGTGCAGAGTGATGATGCTATTAATATTCTATTACAAAGTAATGCATATTATTTTTAATTTATAAAAAACAGAAGAAAAAAATTTAAAAATAAAATTTTAATTCCAATGGATGTTTTTTAAAAATTGATGACACATGACATAGTTTAAGTCAATTATATATAGCAATACTTTATTTTCTTAAACCTATACTACATGCATATTTGTAATATTATATATAAATTATACAATATTAGGATTTAGATATTATGCTTATTATAAAACATGAACAAAAATGGAAGTTTAGAAAGATTAAGATATAATCAAAAGAAGTTCTGAGCACTTACCTGGCAAGTACAAGGACCTGGGTTTAAACCCCACTACCTCATTCAAAACTAAGTGTGAGAGAAAGAATCCAGATGAAATAAATAAGTAAATAAAATTTATTCTTTCTCTCTCTTAAAAAAAAAAAGAATGAAAGCTGTGGTTCCAAAGACTCACACTAAAGTTTCAAGCTTCAAGAAATTATATGTCCAGTCACTTCCGCTTTCAGTTTCTTCCAGGAAACAACAACATATATTTCCTTTTAATTTTCCAAATGTCTCCAAATCACTTTCCTCTTGAAATTGTAACTCAGAACCATATATGTCAGCTTTCTGTTACTGTAACAAATTCCTGAGATAAATAAACCTAAAAATAGAAAAAAAATTTTTGATTCCCAGTTTTTTTTTCCTTTTATGGGGATTGAACCCATGGGTACTTAACCAGTGAGTCACATCACCACCTCTTTCATTGTCTGTTTATTTTAATTTTTTATTTTGAGACATAGTCTTGCTAAATTGCTTAGGATCTTGCTAATTTGCTGAGGCTGGTCTAGAACTCCAAATCCTCCTGCCCCAGCTTCTTAAACTGATCAGATTACAGGCAGGGACCACAATGGTGGGCTGGCTCTCATTTTTAAAGGTTTCAGTCCATGACTGATTAGTCTCGTGGCTTTGGACCTGTGGTGAGTCAGCACATTATGGCAGAAAGCATGTGAAGGAGAAATCTATGCATCTCAAGCCCAGGATATGAAACAGAAAACTTGGAAGTTACTGGATTTTCACTGTCCCCTTCAGGGGCATGCCACCAGTGACCTAAGACCTTCTGCTAGGCCCTCTTCTACCACCTCCTGTGGAGTCACATTAACAAATGGTCCTTTGGGGAAAGTTAAGATCCAAACCGTATCAGCAATGACATTCTATTAAAAAGTATAAAATTGCTTCTTTTTCAAAATGGCATTCACCCCACCTTCAGTGACTCCGAGAAGCTCCTGAGATTCACCTCACGCTACAGCACAGCACCCAGATTCCCACGGTAGGACAAAGCACCTAGTGTGGGGCAACATTTTCCCCAGCTAATTTTTTAACTCCAAAGGAATAACGTGGTGGTCCATTTGTGAATATAAAGAGATCTTAGTGGAGCCTGAGGCACTCTGCCCCACACCTGGAGGGAGGGGAGCTACCCTGGAGGGGAAGAAACAGAACAAGGGAGCAAGTTTCCTAACCAAATACCCTAACCCAGCTGGCTGCAAACTCCCTGATCTGAGGTCTCTTAATTTACATAATCTTGCATAAAGCACTGGGAATTAATTGTTCACATTAGCGATCTTGCAGCTGTTTGCGTGAGCAGAGGCCCGCCATTGTGACGTCTCCCTGAGGGTGGGGCGGGTTGCTCAGCAAAATAGCGATCTTGGGTGTTTAGAGATCACAGCCAGAAAACCAGAACCTATAGCACTGAGATTGGGCCCTTTCCCAAAGACTCTTCGTGGTGCTGGGTGTTCACTCTCCAACTCTGGCCTCTGCCCGTGGAGCCAGGGAAACAGAGGATTTGGCACAAGATCTTTAACTCAATCACTGCAGACAATAATTTTCCACCTGTGACCTCAGGTTACAAGAGCTAATTTTAAAGTTCTTTAACATAAGTGCTCGCACCAGCATGGGAGAGCCGGGCAAGGTGGGTTGCCCAGCAGTATACCGGTGCCTCAGTTCCCTCGATCAGAAACAGAAGTTACAGCCCCATCACCAACTGGCCATCTGTCCTGTAGGCTGTATGGAACTGCTATTCAACTCTCCAGCTCACAAACCTCCCCGTTGGCGACTTTCTGCCCTTCTGCTGCCAGTCTTCTCACCCAAATAGGAGGAGCCTGTGAACAGAACTTGCTCCAGCAGGGTACATCTCTCTAAAGGGGATCCTCTGCTTCAGCCTCTGCTTGATATCTGCCTCAGGAAGATTTGAATATATGGGGCAGCACGGGCTTCCTCTTACCATCTGAGTTCCTTGCATAGCCATGGCTTTGTTGGCTGTGACTTCTCTAGTAGGGGGCCTCCTAGTGCTTGCAATTGAGAACCACATAAGCACTGGCACGATTTGGTCCATCTTTCGAGGGTTTCAGTTAACACTACAGAGCAGCTCTTGGGACTTCTGAGGATCACAAGACAAGCAGAGTGGGTCACCAGTGATCCTGAGGAAGCAATCTCAGGCTAGTCATTCTCCTTGGATCAAAGACCCACACATCTACACTAGGATTAACTTGATTGTCTACAACTTCTGAGCCCCAGGTCCAGGAGATTTTTGAGTGTGGATAGGCAGAAAGCAACCATCTCAGGATTACAGTCCAGGGAGAGCTGAATACCCCTTTGCTACAGAAAATTTTGAGGAGATCCCCTAAGAAAAATCAGGCCACTGGACTTAACCAAACTGCTTCTCCTCTGAAAAGTTCAACTCCAAAGAATCCCCAGCTTGATGTAAGATTTGAACGTACCCCCCCCATGGTACATACTCACTGACCTAGGGGGAAGAAAAACTCAGAACTTTCCCAACTAGTTTGTTTTTTGTTTACTTCTTGGGTTTTTTTTTCTTCATTTTTTTTAAACAGGAAGTCAGCTGGAATATATTATTTTTAATCTTTTAACATCATTGTGGGTTTTTTTTCTTTTCTCCTTTCTTGATTTATGAATAATATTGAATTTTGTGTTGGTGGATGTAAATATTTATCCGTGCATATGTATTGGTGATTGGCTCTTTATGTGTTCTTGAATCCTATGGCTATCCGTATAATATTGGGTTCCTATCAGGAAAACATTTCATGTTAACAAGCTAGCCTTAGCCTCTGGTGAGTGAAGATAACCATGCCCCATACTAACCTCTTCCTTGACTATACTCTTGTAATCCCTAAATATAAGCATCTTTCTCTCATTCTCATCCCAAGTCTTTATCCTACCCACACCCCATTTCTATGTTTTCCTTAGTCCTAATAGAATAACCTACTCCCCCCTAATCCCTTACTCCCTATACTCTAAAGCAGGTGTGATTTTATACCTCCCCAATTCGCCTCCTTGACTTCCTAGTCATTCCTTCTCCCCAATTTCAGGGAGACCCTACTACCTGAAGAAGCAGACATTCTTTGAAATGGGTACTTGCTTGGTATCATAATATACAGTGCAAGTTCTCTCAAAGAAAGCTGCTTCTATTGGTGCTAATCATCAGCTCATCTGTTTTAGTTGAAATGGACTAGTATTTGCACCTATAGCCTCGCAATTTCTCACAGAATGGTCTGGCATCTTTAGGTCTGTATTGACCAAATAGCTCCCCTTCACAATGAAGCAAAGCCATAAGAAGCCCCAATTACTCCACCAGGAGTAACAAGATCAAAATAAAAGGCAAGCTCTCTGACTCAGAAAATGAGGAAAAGGGGAAATAACTTTCCTCCTCTGTCCAACAGCTCTCCACCAAAGGACTCCATAGCAGGTGCCCTAGATGAAAACCAAAGACATTGTATCAGCATTATGATTAGTAAGTAATGCAGTTAAAGAGTTAAGAGATGAAATATGGAAAGAGATCAGAAATCAATTTCAAGAGATGAGAGGCAACTTCTAGAGGGAAATAAGGGAGGAATTTCTTGAGATGAAAGATCAACTATACAAAGATATTGACATTTGGAAAAGAGATGTAGCAGAACTATCAGGATTGGAAAACATGTTTAAACAATTCAAGTCTTCACTGGAAGATACCAACACCGGAGTATACTCCATTGAAAATAGAACTTCAGCTCTTGAAGAACAAGTTTTGGACAATGAGGATCAGGTAAACATTGTAGAATTCAAAGAAGAAAAACAAAATAAATAGCTTATATTACATAATCAGAACTTCCAAGTAATATTTGATGAGATGAGGTGTAATAATCTGAGAATCATTGGTCTGGAGGAAAACTCCGAACAGCAAACAAGAGGCTTCAAGAAGCTTTTAAGCGAAATCATAAGTGAGAACTTCCCTCATCTTGCTATTGATCCAGAATACCACATCCAGGATGCTTATAGAACACCAGATAGACCTAATCAATTGAGAAACCCACCAAGAGATGTCATATACAAAATGAATAACAGAGAAATTAAAGAGAGAATTCTAAGCTAGAGAAAAGCCCCAAATCAGATTCAGAGGCAAACCAATATGGATCACTATGGATTTTTCAGAGCAAACAATGAAGGCCAGAAGAGCTTGGAACAATGTCTTTCAAGTGTTAAAAAATAACAACTTCCACCCAAAGATATTATACCCTGCGAAATTCAGCTTCAAATGTGATGGGGAAATTAAAAACTTCAATGATAAACTCAAATTAATAAGATACATGAACACAAATCCTACTCTACAAAATATTCTCAAAGATGTTCTCCATTCAGGAGAAAATGGCAATGATATCCTAAATCCTTAAACAAGGGCAATTCAATAATCATATTATACACAAGATGGCTTCCAAGATGACTCAAAATTCTGTAATTAATACAAAGGCAGAGACTCAGCCTCCCATATCTATTCTAACTTTGAATGTGAATGGTCTCAATGCCCCAATTAAAAGACACTGACTGGCCCACTGGACCAAAAAAAAAAAAAAAAAATCGAACAATATGTTGCCTGCAAGAGACACATTTAACACTCAAAAACAGACACAGGATTAAAGTGAAAGAATGGCAAAATATCTACCAGGGCTGCATCCCATAAGAGCAAGCTGGTGTGGCAATTCTAATTTCTGATAAAATCAATTTCCTAATAAAACTAGTCAGAAAGGACGAAGAGGGTCACTATATTATACTAAAAGGGACAGTCCATCAAGAATATATAATGTTAATTAACATTTATGCCCATAATTAAAACTCCCCCCAATTATAGGGAAAAAATACTTAAGGATATTAATCCCCTCACTGATCCCAAAAAAATAATTCTGGGGGACTTCAACATACCACTATCAACTCTACATAGATTATCAAAACAAAAAATCAATAAAGACATCTCCAATCTGAACAACTGTATTAATCAATCAGGCTTAACAGACATCTACAGAATATTCCATCCTAAGACAGTTGAATTTACCTTCTTCTCAGCAGCTCAAATAGATCACATCCTAGTTCACTGCGATAATCTTAAAAAATATAAAAAACTGGATATAATCCCATGTATTCTGTCAGATCATAATGCTATGATCTTAGCAATCAACAACAAGAGAAATAACAGAAAGTACTCAAATACTTGGAAATTGAATAACTACCTCTTAAACGAAGGATGGTTAAAAGAGGAAATGAGAGCAGAAATTAAGAAATTCTTGGAATTGAATGAGAATGAGGAAACAACATACTGAAACCTCTGGGACAGTATGAAGCCATTCTTAAGAGTTAAATTTATTTATCAAAAATCTAGAAAGAGATCAGATAAATAGCCTTATGCATCAATTCAAATGACTGCAAAAGGAGGAACAGTCCAACCCCAAATCTAACAGAAGACAGGAAATTACCAAAATCAGAGCTGAAATCAACGAAATTGAGAACAAGAAAACTATACAAACTATTAACAAAACCAAGAGTTGGTTCTTTGAAAGAGTGAACAAAATTGACAGACTCCTTGCCAACCTCACCAAAGAAATAAAGAAATGAAGCATATCAAGAAAATCAAAGATGAAAATGGGGATACCACCACAGACTCATCCAAGATCCATAAGATTATCAGAACCTATTTTGAAAATTTATACTCTGCCAAGTTTGATAACCTGGAGGACACAGACAGGTTCTTGGGCATACACAACATCCCCTTTCTAACACAGGAGGACATTGAAAACCTAAACCAACCTATCACAGATAGCGAAATTGAAGCAGCAATCAAAGCTCTCCAAAAAAGAAAAGTCCAGGTCCGGATGGGTATATGGCTGAATTCTACCAAGCCTTCACACAACTAAAATCGGTCCTCTACAAGCTCTTCCAGGAAATTGATAGAGCAGACTTACTCCCAAACACTTTTTATGAAGCAGATATTACACTGATTCTGAAGTCCAACAAAGACATGTCAAGGAAAGAAAACTACAGACCAATTACCGTGATGAACATTGATGCAAAAATCCTTAATAAAATTTTAGCTAATCGGATACAAAAGCACATTAAAAAGATAATACATTATGATCAAGTGGGCTTCATTCCAGGAAAACAAGGCTGGTTCAACATATGCAAATCAATAAATGCAATTCACCACATAAATAGAATTAAAAACAAAAATCATATATCATCTCAATTGATGCAGAGAAGGCATTTGATAAAATTCAACACCACTTTAAGCTCAAAACTCTGGAAAAGATAGGAATAAGGGAAGATACTTTAACTATGTCAGATCCATTTATGACAGACCTGTAGCCAACATTATCCTCAATGGAGAAAAACTGAAAGCATTTCCACTGAATTCAGGAACAAGACAAGGCTGTCCACTTTCCCCACTCTTTTTCAATATAGTCCTTGAAACCCTTACCAGAGCTATCAGGCAAGACAAGGAAATCAAAGGTATTCGTATAGGAAAAGAGGAAGTTAGGTTACCTCTTTTCGCTGATGACATGATTCTATACCTAGAAGACCCAATATCATTGGCCAGAAAACTCCTGGAGCTTATAGGTGGTGATTTCAGAAAAGTAGCTAGCTACAAGATCAACTCCAGTAAGACTCTAGCTTTCCTTTACTCCAACAACAAGTCAGCAGAAGAAGAAATCAGAAAATTCCTCCCATTCACCATCTCCTCCAAAAAAAATGAAATACTTGGGCATTAACCTTACAAAAGATATTAAAGACTTCCACAAAGGAAACTATCAAACACTAAAAAAAAAGAAATTACAGAAGACCTGAGTAGATTGAAAAACATTCCATGCTCATGGTTAGGTAGAATCAATATAATAAAAATGGCCATTCTACCCAAAGCCCTGTACAGATTCAATACAATCCCCATCAAGATACCTGTGGCATTCTTCACAGATATAGAAAAAGCAATTCTCAAGTTCTTAGGAATAACAGGAGACCCAGACTAGCCAAAATATTACTCTATAGAAAGAAAAATATAGGGGGTAACTCAACCCCTGACCTGAAATTATACTACAGAGCTGTAGTAGCAAAAACAGCATGGTATTGGTATCAAAACAGAACTGAAGAGCAGTGGAACAGAATAGAAGATCCTGAGACAAACCCGCATACCTTAACTATTTGATATTTGATAAAGAGAGCAAAAGCATAGTGTGGAAGAAAGCCTTTTCAACAAATGGGTCTGGACAAATTGGACATCCATGTGTAGACAACTTAAGCTGGATCCTTATCTTTTACCCTGCACAAAAATTAAATCAAAATTGGTCAATATCTGGATATTAAGCCAACAATTTTAAATTTACTAGAAAAAGAAGTAGGGTCAACACTACAGCACATAGGATTCAGCAGCTACTTCCTTAATAAAACTCCCGTGGCTCAAGCAGTTAAGTGAAGAATAAATGAATGGGGTGCAATCAAACTAAAAATTTTTGCACAGCTAAAGATCTAGTCAAGAGCATCAAGAGAGAACCACAGAATTGGAGAAAACCTTTGCCTGCTACACCTCGGACAGAGGGCTAATATCCAGAGTATGCAAGGAACTAAAGAAACTAAACACCAAAATCACAAATAATCCAATCAATAAATGGACTGCGGATCTTGAAAGAAACTTTTCACCAGTGGAAGTCCAGAAAGCCCATAAATATATGAGAAAATGCTCTACATCATTAGTTATAAGGAAAATGCATATCATAACTTCAATGAGATACCACCTCACTACAAAAACACTAACAGCCCAATTAATAAATGGGCTAAAGAGCTAAATAGAAAATTATCACCAGAGGACACTGATCAAGCCAATGAATACATGAGAAAGTGCTCTAAATCTCTAGTAATCAGAGAATGCAAATGAAAACCACTTTACGATATCATCTTATGCCAGTCAGAATGGCAAAAATGAAGAAAATAAACAATAATAGATGCTGGAGGGGATGTGGAGAGACAGGGACACTAACACACTGTTGGTGTAGCTGCAGACTGGTACAGCCCACTGGGAAGCAGTATGGAGAATCTTCAAAAAACTAGGGATGAGCCCACCATAGGACCCTGCTATTCCACTCCTTGGTATCTTTCCAGGGGATTTAGAATCAGCACATTATAGTGACACAGCAATGTCTATGTTCATAGCAGCTCAATTTACTATCGCCAACTATGGAAACAACCCAGATGTCCCTCACTGGATGAATGGGTCCAAAAACTGTGGTACATATGTACCATGGAATTTTAACAGCAATTAGAAAAAAATGACATTGTAGCCTTTGAAAGTAAATGGATGGATATGGAAGAAATTATGCTTAGTAAAATCAGCTTAACCCAGAGAACCAAGGGTCTAATGTCTCCACACATCTGTGGAGGTTGGAACTAGACCCTGGCCATTCAGAAAGTTGGTCTATTATCATGTGATAATCCAGATAAGGTGTAATGTTATACAGCCTAATACTTTTTTAGAGATATTTTGGGTAAGGGAAGTGAGGGATACGGGTGGGAAATTGTGGGGGGGCACTCCTGGGGGTAAATCTAGTATCCAGAAACTATACACATTTTATATTATTTTGTTAAAAATTTGTCTGATTGTTCCAAATTAAAAATAAAAATTAAAAAAAAAATTAAGGATGGAATCACATTATGACCCACCTATCCCATTCCTGGGCATTTTCCCAAAAGAGTTAGAATCAGCATATTATAGTGATGTGGTTTCCTCAATGTTTATAGCAGCTCAATTTACTATAGCTAGACTATGGAACCTACCCAGATGCCCCTCACTCGGTGAATGGATAAAAAAACTTTGGTACATATATACCATGGAATACTACTTGGTCATTAGAGAAGAGGATATTATGGCTTTTGATATCAAATGGATGGAGATGGAAGGAATTATGCTAAGTGAAGTATCCCAATCTCAGAGACTCAAGGGCTGAATGGTTTCTCTCATCTGTGGAAGCTGGAATACATGGGTAAGTAGTATGTTAGATGGCTAAGCTAATAATAACTTCAAATTGTATGATTCTCAATGTAACAAGGAGACAAATCCCTAGGACACTTGAAGGTGTAGAGAGGTGGACAGGGGTGGGGGCAGGGTGTAGGAAGAAACCCTAGGAGACTGGAGGGTGGGAATATGGTGGAATCATCTCAGAAGGAGATCTGTGCCTTACATGAGATATACATTTAACTCTGGAGTTCTTCTGGGGAAAACAGTAACAGGGGGAACCCAAGCTGGACATCCATGATATGGCATTTGCCCTGGATAACTAAGTATATATACATTGGTTCTTGAATGTTTGATAATGTTTCCCCCTCAATTGTATCTCTATATCCATCTAATAAATTTTTAAAAAGTATAAAATTGCTTATAACCTTATGTGAGCATGACACAATCATGTTGGGGCCAGGGGGAAACTGCATTGTACAATAATATGTTCATAGAGGCTGCTTAGCAGAGATTTTTTTTTCTGATTTTTTTTTTTTTTTGTATAGTTGCTTCTGTGAATGATTTTTGAACAACAATACGGAGGGCTAAAGGAGTCTGTCAAGCAAAATTGTCCTACTTGCTCAGGTTTACAAAAACTTTCTCTACTATATATCTGCATCTTTTATTCCACTTAGGCTGATTACTTGGCACTGTTTTGATTCAGTGAAGACCACAATCAACATTTAATATATGTGTTCTTTGAAACTTGATTTATTCTTCTAAATATAAATTGTGAAAATAGATATCTCATTTCTAAATAAGAATAAATAAGTAAATTGTTTATGGCACTATGGCATAAAATTTTATGATTCTATTATTCAAAAAGAATAAATTTAGGATAGATTGCATGATTATATTTTGAAATTCAAAAATTAACTTTAATACTCATCTCAATAGGAGGGCTTCTAACTTTCTCAGTCCTAATTCGTGGTTGCTTATAATTTCAATTTGACTTTCCATTATAAAAAAAATACTGCTGTGAATCCTTATTATCAAAAAGAAATTGAATACCACAAAATGGCAAATATGTAAATAGGTAACATTAAAGAGAGCCAAACAAAATACTCAGAGAGTTCAATGTCCATAACGCTATAAGAAAAATATTCAAATTAATTTTCTCCCCAGGAGCCTAATAAAGTATACTATTTAAAACATAAAGTGGTGGTGAAAAGAATACACTCCCAGTTTATGGTCAAAGCTGTCATTATGCAAAATGTAATGAGGCTTCCAGAATATGTTAAGAAGAATGTAAATGCATCGCAATGGTTACAGAGGGACATAATTAACCTGTGCAACAAGTACGGCATATATAAACTTTTATAAGAATCCATTTGTATGTACTCCATACTAAATTTGTCAGAGAAAACATTCCATGGTTAAACATTCTCAAATTTTCTATGAAGTTAATACAGACATTTTGAAAAGAATTGTTTATAAACCAACAATAGTATGCAAATGAGCTGTACTGCTTGAATTTTTTTTATTTGCTCCATACAGATCATAAAATTCCAAAGAGATTTTATTCTTTTTATTAAGCATCTAAATTCTATGTAGTGACAGAATTCATTTCAAACATTTGATTTTTAAATCAAGCATTTAATATTATTGAAAACATCTTAAAAACCCTCTTTAAAAACTAGCATTTGCTTTTTATCGTTTGTCAATATACCAGCTCAGCTTTCAGGGAAAAAAAAGAATAACTAAGAGAATATATACTCTATGAATACCATAAAAACCCTGTAAAGGTCACATACAGTAGTTAAATTAAATGGCGACCACAAAAGTTAACTCTGCCTCCTAATCATACTGTATTTTTTCAGTTCATTGTTTTCTAACTCTTCTGAAACATGACTTTATGTACTTTTTGCTTCCCTCATCAAATGTCCAATAATTCCACTCCAGCATTCACTCCCAGTGAATTCTTACTACTCCCCTAAAAAGCTAAAGCAATTGGAAGAGAACTTACATGGCTTACTACCACCATATTCAACACTATATTCAGCAGGCGCCAGCCTCTCTAATCACATCTTCTGCCTACTGTTCTGTTTCTCTAACTAAATTGCACTACATCTCGTCCTTGCTAATACTTTGAAAAGTCATCACTCCAGCAATTTTGCCCACTCCTGGAAACCTCATTGTTTTTTTCTGGTGTCTGAATAATTTGTTTGTGCGTGCAAACATTGTGTATTACTCCCATTTTATTGCACAGACATTGCACACACTGATCACTGATTCCAATTCTATATTTTGATATTGGCCAATTTTTCTGCTCCCCAGATTCGAACAGCACTTCTCACGAGTATGGAGGGAATATACATTTGTGTCTTATTACTGAGCACCATTTAAAAAAATAATCCCAATCAGATTTGTGCTTCCTTTGTGCTGCAGAGTGTTCCAGAAATGTGATTTCCTTAATCCAATGATCATTCTCAAGTATTTATAGTGCTTTTCTTCTCTTATTTCATTAACAGAAAAAAATATTTCTTCCCCTGACAATATTTTATTCCCTTGCATTCTGGAATACCACTTTTTCTTAGCTTTCATCTTATTTTTATATTTCTAAATCAATCAACAATTAATCAATTTTCTCCTTATTATCAAATCCTTATAACAATAATTTGATTTATTTTCTTCATAAAACATTATTTATTAAAATAAATGCTGAACACATTATGATTAATTCATATTTTGATACATAATTTTATAATGGAAAGGATGTGATAAAATTACCTTAGTTATTATATTGATTCTAAAACAACAGATATTTATTCAGAGCCATTTAGTTCCAATAAAATAGATCAAAATTTCCTCTCATATGAGAATATTTACATTAATAAAATCTGTGCTATATACGTATGCATATTATACATAATATATTCTATATATGGTATATATACACACACACACGTATATATATATACACACACACATACATATACACCATTCATAGACATTATTTTTTCTTTAAGAGAGAGGGACAGTGACAGAGAGAGACAGAGAAAGCGAATCAGTTTTATTTAATTTTTCATGTGGTTTATGTTGCTCTAAGACTTTGTACATGGTGCTGGCTTTTGAATTTGTGTACTCCTACATGGCAGATAAGCGCAGGAACTGCTGAGCCACCACTCCAACCCATTGAGTACATTATTGAAAGTTCCATTCATAACTTCCATGTTTTTAGACATGTTTATTTGTTCTTCATTCTTTTATCGTACCCTTAAATTCTATTTTACCTGTTTTAATTTATTTTTGTGATCACATTTTATATCAACTCTTAGGCATATCAACTATATTATATGTGTTTTTTGAAAATTTTTAGATTTTGTCCCAAGATTTTCTACTAAGCATGTACAATTAATCTAAGTTCATCTTCATCTTCAAATAACAATGCACCTCAAATTTGCTATTAATACTTACAAAAAATTATGAATTAGATTAATTATGAGTAAGAAACTATTATTTTACTTTTGTTTTATTTTCCCCATTGTTTTTTCTTTACTGTTGTAGATCTGAATGCCTTACCTATATCATTTTTCTTCTCTTTAGAAAATCTATCTCTATTCTTCTTTTAGGGCCTTGGAAAGTATTTTGGTGCTGTTGCTGTTTAGGGCAAATTTCTCATTTTATGTTTACAGTTCCTCATGTTCTAGGTAAGTAAATCTTGCCTTGTATTCTAGATTTGTTCATCTTTTCACATTTTATTTTGGCATTTTTTTCCCCATGAAATAAGTTTCCTGAGTCCAACAAATGTGATCATTTTTCAATTTATTTAGGTTCTCCTGATCATTATGATGGAAGTGAATACTATAAATTCTTTTCATATTGGATCTGAAAGTAGAAGCCACAATATTTCTTAGTGTATCCTCTATCTATTGATTTTTATGTGGTAGGTTTTGCCTATTGGAAATATATTTCCCTTTTAAAGAAAATCAAATATAATATTCAGATAACAATATTTTGACATTTATTGAAAAAATGAAAAATGTACCCATTGCTAGCTTCCCATATTGTTAAGTCTTCATTGTATGTTTCTTGCTTATAGAGAATCTCCTGTATTTATATTTAGTCATGCTCGGATAAGTCTTAGCACATTTCTAGTCTATTCAAATTGCAGGTTAGTGAAATAATGAATTTTAAAATGCTTGCACTCTGAAAAAATCTATATAGCAATAGATTAAAAGCATAAAATACAGAGAGGAGAACTGCATCATATTCCTCCAGGAGATATATCTTTCCCTTCAGCAGCACATTAGAAATGAATGCTTTACAAATGGAGGCAAACTACACCTTACTTTCACCAGATGCATTTCTCAGCCTTGAGCAGAACTTCTGGGTAGACGTTTCTTTGTGTGATGGGAAAGCTCATGAGTTTAATCTATTTAGTATTATTCTTTGTACTAGAAGAAATTGGCATATTGAATTTTAATTCACATTGAAAAAATAAACCATTCACTTTCTAGAAATGTTTTACTTGATTAAGAGATGTCATATTTCTCGATAATATTCACCAGTTTTTATTCATTAGAATTTAAAACTAAATATATAATGGGCATTATCTACAGTATTTGATGGTGAAATACTAAATATTATGAGTATTGCCAGACTGAAAGTTTCATCAAAGTAAATAAATTTATTTTATTAAATTTAAATTATAAAATATTATATCTTCTTTTCATTTTTAAATATTTAGCGATCTTTTAGTTAATTACATGAATGAACATTTTCTTTTTTGCATCAGGCAAGATAGTCTATGTCAAGAAATGTCTAAAAAAATTGTCATTGATGAATCAATGTGTATCTTTCTATAAAAAAATGTTTTATCAAGTTTTTATGTTCATTTTAAACACCTGGAAAGAAAAAAGTTACATATATTAAATCATATTTAATTATAAATGAATTATATTTAATTATGATATCATATTTCTTTTGACAATTTCCTTCATTCTCCATTTAGTTTATGTACTGAAATTCCATAAAGTACTAAAAATTGATCAAAAAGTTATTTCTTGAATGTGCTATTTTATAGAGATTGCTGCAACTTATTTAGACAGAAGTAAGAATGAAACAATGACCACAAATTATCAACATCAGAAATTAATCTTAAGCTTTTTTTTTTTTAATATTATGAAGAAAATGCCAATTCCAGGACTACCATGAATTCATCTTAGCTCTCTAGAGCACAAGAACAGAGAAGCTAAAGATCAGGAGAGAAACTCCAATCACTAGCTCCCATGGAATCCATCACAATGCCCCAAATTGGAGTGCATATTTATTTCCAGACAAATCAAACAAAATATGCACAAGTAACTCAAACTTCTTCAACACAGCATCAATACTTGAGTCCCTGGGACTTAGGCACATACAAAGCATGGAGGAGTTTAAACAATTTAGTGTTAAAATAAGAGTTCCTTGAGGTGAACTATACCCCCCAAATAATAGTCATTTTATGAAAGGAAAAGAGGCTGAAAAGGAAGGTATGAGGAGCAGAAAGAAAGGATCTAGACCTCAACAGATCAAGGAGATTTATTGAGGAAGTTGCAGGGACACACTTTCCAAGTGGAATATTGCCATCTGACTTTCAGATAGGTAGTCTTTTATAGATCAAATTGGCAGGCGGTGGGGGTTATCACTGCAGGAATTTTCTGCTCAAATTGTTTATTTTAGTACAGTGGGGATCCTCTGATAAAGGCCCAAAACACCAGGTTCCAACAAGGGACAAATCTGTGAACTTCCAGACTGTGTCCTTTGGGTGTAAAGGAGCCTGTAAACTTCAAAACAGTGAGCAGGGGCTTTCCTGCCTGACTGAATGGCCTTTGGCAATCTTGCATATCCATCATTTGGGACTACAAAAATGTACCATAATACAAATGTGATTGAAATGATGGAACTTTAAATTATTTTAAATGATCATTTCAGAAATGCAGGAGGATTTCTTTCCTAGTTTAAACTTAACACTTACCACTGCAGAAAAGTTATTGTTTTAAATGACATGGGATTTTTTTTTTATTTGTACTGGGGATTGAACTCATGGGCACTTAACTGCTTAGTCACATCCTTAATCTTTTTTTTATATTTTTATTTTTATTTTGAGACAGAGTCTTGCTAAGTTGCTGAGGTCCTCACTAATTTGCTCAGGCTGGCTTTGAACTTGTGATCCTCCTGTCTCAGTCTCCCAAACTGCTGGAATTACACTACCATGGTGTGCTCCACCATGTCTATCTTTTTATTTAATTAAGTTTATGTGTATATTCCCACTCTTATACATTGCAAATGTGAACTAGTAGATTTCAGTAGGTTTATGAATGATACACAAAAATTAAGCAATGGCTTTTATTTATTACAAAAGCTACCATCAACTGTATACTGGAATTAATTATTTGAGAAGATTAAAAAACATATTGACTCAATGACAACATTTACTGATACAGGTTCTTTAATTCATACATTATAATGACAATTTTCCTTTTATGAATTTAGGGTGTTAGACAAGAAATAAACTCAAAACCAGACTTCATAAAAGCTTTTTGGCAAATTTTATCTGGCATATTATGTAATATTTAGAAGACCTATGTTTCAGATTGCTCCCAAACAGAATAAATTTTTAAAAATAAGTGACTAAAGGAAGGATTCTTTCAGTAAAAGTTATCGAACCCACTTATTCTGTCTTATAGGCATAGAACATGTTACTTTCTTTTCTAGTACAGTTCCTTACAAATAGTAACTATTTTTCTAACTGATTAAAAGCTAAATGAGTGACTCTAACCTGTCTATATATAATCATCAATTTTTTTATGGAGATAAAAATGCCCATTATGAAGGTGGACAAAAATGTGAAATTTAAACCCAATAGATATTGTGCAAGATGACACTATAGATGAAGGTGTGTTACACACGTTTTTTATTTTCTATTTTTTAATAATGAAAACATTTTGAGGATTTATCTAACTCTGTTGAATTTGTTTGAGTGATAGATAGTTGCAGGAGTCTTGTACGAGAAACGTGGAATATGAATCAATGGGGCAAAAGATGACATTAGAAAGTTGGTCTTTTTAAGCTGCCTAAGTAGTGTTATTTTTTAATGAGACGGAGAACAATAGCAAAAGATATATTTTGGGAGTGAAAACCCAGAGTAAAATTTGGATCATGCTAATTTGGCTCCTCATCTGTGGGTGGTGAGTAGAGTCACAATTCTGGCAATGTGAGAGGGGAGCATCAGGATGAAAGAGCTGTATTGCGTCACAGAAATGGGTGGTAAGAGGAAAAGAACTTCATAATGTTACAAAATCAGAAAGAACTCAGCAAGTTATGCAAACACCCTATTCTGCAAGTTTTTGTTAGATTACCTAGTAGAATATAGAAAGCTTGAGATAGAGAGTTAAAGTATAGCTTAGGGGAAAAAAGTAAAATTAAAAAAAAATTGAAAAGGAAGACAAGGAATAGGTAGAGAACTGAAGGGACTGTTTTAGAGTGAAAGAACAAGCCTATGGGGACTGGGGCAGTAGCTCTGTGGTTATGGCACTTGCCCAGGATGCACTAGTATGCAAGTTCAAACCCCAGCACCACGTATACAGCGAAGTCTCGGAGTAATGAAAGCCACATGAAAAATTAAATAAAATTGTTTGTTTCTCCTTTCTCTCTCTCACTATCCCTCTCTTTCTCTATTAAAAACAAACAAACAAACAAACAAGAACAATAAGCCTATGTTCACAGTACCTGTTACAAAGAGAAGTGGGAATGTACCCCTGTATATGCACCAGGCTGCAGAGTTCTATAATTTTCATGAGTGGTTTTATTGAACAGTAGGATAAAGGTTATTTGTGTATATTTTCTACTTCAATAAAATTTAAATTCTTTGATGGCAAGGACAGTTTTTTTTAAGCAAGGTGCTATTGAAAGCAAATAGTATAATACATTTTAAATGAACATTTAATAAATATTTTGGAAAAACTTCCTGTGCTATCTCAAGAAGGAAGAAAGAAGCTCTGTATTACCAAACTGTTTATTACTCATTTTAATTGGCTTAAAATTTTATGGGAATTAGAAGATGCCAAAAACATTCACTTGGTTCAGTTGTCTTTATTTTAAATAGTGTTACTTAATGATTATGCTCTTTATCAAGGACAAATATGAAAATATATTGAATGCAGCAGACAGAACTACAGTAGCATTCAGAGGTAACTGTAAATTATATTGTCCTTCTAGGAACTGTCGTAGACATTGATCAGACTGTGTGACTTACATGGACTAGCCAAAGAATTTGAAGAGATGTTTTATTTGTAGGCCATTATATTTAATTGATAATTCAAAGCCTTTTCTTTTCTCTATGCTAAAACAGCACATTCTATATAGCAACTACTCAAGCAGCACAGGTCCTAGAGCAAGTTCAGCAGAGATATTGAAGCTTCCTTAGAACTTGCAACAAAATGAAAAACAACAAAATAATATAGAACAAAAGCACCAGCTGTTTGAAGCTACAAAGTTTGGAGATATTTGACAACTTAGCATACACTAATTTTTTCAGATTAAATCAAACAAAAAGAGATTGGTGAAAATATTTATGATTTAAGCTTTTGTCTGGTGTCTATTATGATAATTCATTTAGCATTCATATATAATTCAATATAGCATTCTGAACTAATATAACAACCGTTTCTCTTGATAAGTTTCCTCTCCCTTAGCCACTTTCAAGTAGTTAGAACGTTATATTCTTATTGTTATATAGAAAGTATGAGGTAGAGAAGAAATGAGAAATAGGATCAAACCGTTCAACATTTTGCATTATACATCTCTTAAAGAGGCAAAAATTTTATGAAAAAACTCAAAATCAGAGAAAGATATGTGGGGTTATTTAAATGCTATCTTGAAGAAGGACCTATTATAGCTTCTGTCACTCCTCTAGGGAAAAAAAATCAAACAAACATATTTTCCTCTAGAAGACTGGAAAATATGAGGGGAGTATCAAAATGAGAGAGCTTCACTGTATAAAACTTCTAGGTAGGAAAGATGAAAAACAACTTCAGAACATTGCAATATCCTAAATAACACACTATGGAAACACTGAAACTAATTTCAAGACAGTGATGAGAAGGGGCTTTGTAGCAACTTACAAGGGTCTGGAATCTGCCTCAGTCCTTCAATCCTTCAACATTCTGTAATAAACACAAGGGTGAAACAAACTGTCCTACACATAGGCCATGTATGTGGGTGGCATGTATATCTCCTACTTCCATTTAAAGAGCATGAGTATGAGCAATTCAAACTAAAGTTCTTGTCTAACCATGGTGACTTGAGATTCTTAAATACTCCATTTATTTCTGAAGCAAATATATAGCACATTTGTTTCCTATTTGCAGCTATCCAAAACAAATTGAAACATTAAATCACAATGTGAAGGATATTAATCCTGGTTAAAATTTTTATGTGTTTTAATATTTATAAAATCTTGCTGTAAACATTATCTAACTTTCATAATATCCTTCCAAATTGATAATATTGCTACATTTAATTTAATAGGTAATAGACTATATGTATGTCTTTCCATTTAAAAGAAGAAAATTAACAGTGTATAACAAGTTCTTAACTCTAAGTTTTATTCAACGTTATAATGTAATCTTTAAAATTAAAACTGAGCTGCTTGAGGAAACAGTTTCATAACAGGGAACTACTATTGATGCAGGGGTTTTGGGATGAGGCTTTCGCTGGCAAAAGGAAATGGGCTGATTGCAGATTTCTGCAATCACAATAGCCTGTTCTTAGTGTTTGCAGCTATTCCCAGTTAAAACTGGAAATTAGGGCTGGCTGCAGATTTCTGCATTCTAAATCGTGCTTGCAGCTCCCCAGCTAAGAGCCAGATCCTCCCTCACCACCACATTGAAGGGTGTGGGAGAGTTGGGGGAGGTGATGAGAGTGAGTTGTAGCTGTTGGTGTGGAAGCACACCCTGGTAATTTGGCGCCAATCTTCTTCTTGGTTCTTGTCTCACAAATTTGAAGAAAAAAATCCACAGACAATCACAGAAGAGAAGATCAAAAGGAGTAGAATTTATTTATGGAAGGAAAGTGGAGTCTCAGCAATAGAGAGGGGTACCTGGAAGGAGGATACCATCTTGGTGTGCTAGATGGGGTTTATATTGGTTTGGGGTATGAGCATTGATTAAGAGTAATGTAAATCAGGCATTGGGAAAAGCAACAACACCATTGGTTAAAATCTATGTAAAAGAGCTGGTAGATCTTTCCTAGTTCCCTTCTGTGTTTACCCCTTCTTTCAGTTTTCCAGCCTCTGGGACTTGGTATTGCTCCCACAGGAGAGCCTCGTGGTCATTGCATTTGAAGGCCCTGAGGATATCCATTAATTCTTCTCTCTCTACCATTAGCATCCAGTGTGCTTGAATGGAGCCTATTGTCCCGACTACCTATCCATTTTAATATCTATTCTAATCTCAATCAGTATGATCAAAAAGAACCTAGTAGATGTGATGAACCAACTTGGTTCTCTTAGAAGTCTAAATCAGAGGATGTTCTGTGATTTATGTTTGAAGGACTATAAATAGAGGTTTAAATAGCTTCAAGAAGCCACAGTGGAGAGGGATGACTTCCAGAACTCTTTTCATGCTTCTTTCTCTCCTTCTACATCACATTTACTTTCCTTATTTAAGAGGAAAATGTTGCTACACCTGTTGTTCAGTATGTTGGACACATGGCCCAGGACACTTTGTGTTAAAGTCAAGACACACAAATGGACTTCCTCTTGCCCTCTGCTTCAGAGGGCAGAGAGTAAGTCATTTTTCCTCCCTGCAGTCTTGTTACTCAGCAATTCCGAATCTCAAGGGTAAAATCGGCCGTTTGCATTCAGGAATGAAGCAAAGGTCTCCCTTAAGCATACCATCTAAACTTTGTTCTCTATGCATTGAGAATGTGTATTCATTTGAGCAGCTGCGTGCATGTTCAGCTGTTGAAATTGTACATTCCTGATTCCGTAACTAGTGCATTTTAGTACAGTTGGAGGTGTTTAGAACTCCAAGGGAAACTGGGATAATGATAAAATATGAGCTCCAAGTCTTCATCTTGAACTTTGAATGTGTTGTTTTCATGTACTTGCTTTTATAATTTCTCAATTCTACTACTATAATTAAAATATTATATTTACATTTCACTGAAATAGTACAAAGAAGTGATATTTATTTTCCCCAAGAATTTATTTGAGCAAACATATTCCTTTACAGATATTTAGGTAGCTTTATCCTAATATCTTTCATAGAAAGTGATGAAATATATCCCACCTTAGTGAGACATAATTCTATTTGAATTCATGGTTACCATAGAAGGAGCATATTGCCAAAACACTTTTATATAAATAGATTTATTTAAGGAGCAGATAATTGGATTAAGATTCTCATATTGGAAACTAAAGACATTAACATATTTAACAGCTATGAAATCCCCCCCAGAGAATGCATTTTCATAGTGAATTTATATAAAAAATATAAAACATCAGTAGTATTCATATTCAAAGATATGTTCATGTTTTTACATAAAAATAACATTTCTAAATATACATTATGGTGAATTATCATGTAAATTACATATAAGATTATGTTATGAATAAGATCAGCCATAAAGGATACGAAAGATAATTTCTCTTGTACGGTAAAATAGAAAGTTGCATTAAGGAAAAATCTATATATTAAAAATTGTAGTGATAATGAAATGTCTTTTAGCCTTTTTCTTCTAGGTGATATCACAATCTAAATTTTTATATTTGTTCAAAGATATAAACACCTTTTTAAGAACTACAGATATTTTTGATAATAACATTAAAATGAATGCTTCTGTAACAATGCTATTAAAAGTAATTTCTAGAAAGAAACAACATATGCAAAACCTAAAAATAAACTAAATTTGGAAAATCATGGTGAATTTTAAATGAATTATGGTACAACTACTGATGGGATAGTATATGGTGTACAAATAGATTATTTCAGGGTACCTGTAATAACGTGCAAACTGTTAAAGAATTAAAAAATACAATATGTATTTTCTACTGCCTTAAAAATACATGACTTTTATCATAGTTCAACCAATGTGTCCTTTTCCTTGTGAGAGGTCAGGATCAGATATAAAAAATAAAGACAGGGGCTGGAGCAGTGGCTAGATGGTTGCTGTGCTTACCTGGCATGTGTGAGTCCATAGGTTCAAACCCTAGCACCACATACACAACAAAGTGTCAGAGCAACGAAAGCCACATGAAACACCAAATAAAAATTGATTCTTTTTGTCTCTTTTTCTCACTGTCCCTCTGTCTTTAAAAAAAAAAGTTGAAGATATTAAATATAACATTCAGCTGATGACAAAAAATTTGCTGGAAAACCACTAGGCAATATTCTTGAGAAATACTATATAAAATATGCCATCTTCCTACTTTAGCTTGGTGGGTTGATCCATAACTTATATATAATCAAAGCATTTATATAGAAAGAAAGAAAAGGAAATTATCCTCACATTTTAGCAGAAAGGAGGAGAAGTATATAGGAGATACTGATGTGGTCTTCCCTGTCTTCACTGGGTTGTAGCTTGAGGACCAAGTGTTACCAAAGTGAAGGCAGCCCCTGATTATGTATAAACTACTCTGTATCAAGGCAGGGAAATCCAATCATAATCAGGAGGAAAGACTTGGTATGAGAGAGAGAGAGAGAGAGAGAGAAAAGACAGAGGAGAAAAGTAGAGTGTGTGTGTGTGTGTGTGTATGTGTGTGTGTGTGTGTTGGAGAGAGATATCTTGAGAAACAAGGAGCAATCACTCTCAAGCCTCTTATCTTTCCCACTTTCAAGATGATATGGCCACACTGCTCAGAGCAAAGTTTGATGCAGGTTCTACCTTAAGATTTCTTAATCATGTTCAAGATTAGAGACGGACAATTAGGCGAGGGAGATGAATGACAGACATAGTAAGAGCTGGGGTCTATATCTAGTAAAGTCTGCAAGAAAACAAAAAGCTGCATAGGAAAGCTATTTGTAGCGTCCTAGAATTTTGCCTAAGTTTAATAATGATGAATCACTTCAAGAGTTTCTCATGGTAGGTCAGAGGCCAGCATGATAACTACATGATGCAGCCATTTGCTTAATAGTTCAAAACAATTATTTGATTTGAAACTTGAAAATAATCACTCCTTATGCTTATTTAACCACATTGTTTGATGAATCCAGTTTTGGCTATTGATTTCCACTATTTTTTCCCTACAACTATACTTTCTACTCCCAGCCCCTGGCAATTGCTCTTCTCCCTTCTTCTATGATTTCCACTTCTTTAGATTCCAAAGAATCTGAAGCAGGTGTCACCAAGACGAAAGTAGCACAGAGTAACCTAGCCTCTGATTGTGGGTGATATATGTGATCTTTGCCTTTCTTTGCCTTGCTTATAACTTAATAAAATATCCTCCAGATTCATATATGATTAATTTGGGGGACTGTATAGTATTTCATTGCATATGTATACACAATATACTTTTTTTAAGAGAGAGGAATAGTGAGAGAGAGAGAGAGAGAATCAATTTTATTTTAGTTTTTCATGTGGCCTTCATTGCTCTGAGACTCTGTCGTGTACATGGTGCTGGGTTTCGAAACCACATACTTACACATGCCCAGCAAGCGCTGTAACTGCCAAGCCACCACTCCAGCCTCACAATATATTTTCTTTATCTATTCATCTACTTAGGAACATTTACTTTGATTCTATATCTTGGCTGTGTGAACATTGCTATAATGAAAACAGCACATGTATTGTTGACATTCTGATTTCATTTTCTTTGGTTACATGTCTAGTAGTGAGATTCCTAGATCAGATGGTCTTTAAAAATACTTTATGAACTCTCACCATTTTTAAAAATCACAAATAGCTAAGCACAGTGGTGCACATCTATAATCCAAGCAAATCAGGAAGCTTAGGCAGGAGGATCACAAGTTCAAATCCAGACTCTTCACCTTAGCAAGGCTTTAAGACACTCAGTGAGATCCTGTCTTAAAATTTAGAAAAAAAAAGTAAAAAAAATGTTGGGAAGATATTCAGTCGTATCCCCCCCAAAAATCAACAAAATAGATGATTGATTCTTCTAAGTTTTCATTACTAGTAGAAACTAGTATTCTAAGATGCAAGAAACAGAAGGAAGGAAACAACCCTTAAAACAATTAGACAATGTTTGTCACCATTAGTATGTTGTATTTCCTTCCATCAATGCCTAGTGTTATATTTAAAAAATAGAAATGTAAATAAAAATTAATAATGACCATTTTACTTATCACAGCCTTAATATTAAATGGTCTTCATGCTCAATGAGTTGCCACATATCCATACTTTTTCATGCTTTTCAAAATGACTTTTGGAATGCTTCATTTTTTCTGAAGTTAGTATTGTTCTCTTTTCTTTCTCAATGATGCTATTTATTATTAAATTTAAGCAGGTTCATATTAGAAAATATAGCAAGGATCAACAGTAACACATTGCCAAATAGATATAAAACCACCTGACACAATAATTAGTATTTTAATGCATATCCACCCAGTTCTCAACCTTATCACCATACAATTTTATGAACATAGACAGTATGTACATATGTTTTATGTGCAGGTTTGATATTCCATTATATCCATGAAGATTTTTTCGGGTGAATTCTGAAGTTTTTATTTATTGAAACATTTTATTTGACTTAAAGTTTTTTTTTTAAAAAGGACCACTCATTTGAATCTTTAATATATGATTATTTTTGGAATAAAAGAATTTGAGCACAACACTGATATGCTTGAATTAGTACAGAGAATCATTTACTTTCTAATTAAAAAAACCTAATAATTTTTGTTATACTTAAGGCTTTATTTTTTCTTCCAACTTAGCCCTTCTCAGCAGTAAGCAGCTTGGAGATGTCTTCATCCATTTTCCATAGAAATGGAAAGTGGAAATTGGCAGTAGGGAAATGTACCAGTGGTCCACTTTATGTTTTGTACATAGTTCCTGCTTCCCTGCAAGAACATGTTTCTTTCTTCACCTCTCTCTCCCAGTCCTAACCTTCCCCCTCCCTAATCCTAGAGGAAATAGGATTACTTTTCTTTCCAATCTAGAGGCAGAGTCCTCTGTCCTAGAAGACACACTACCTACCACAGGAATGAAGTAGTTCAGACTTTGCAAAGGGTTCCAGCAGGTCTCAGAAATGACTCTCAAATTAACAAATGAATGACAACTCCTGCAGAGAAAACCTTGAATGTAGCCTTGAATCATCTCTATAAAAACCCTGTTCCCCCTGATCAGCAGAGTCACAGGGTCTGGGACAGGAGTCCCCTGTGTTTCCCTTTTGGTAGCAAAGCAATAAACCTACAAATCTTTCTCTCAAAAAAAAAAAAGTTCCTTAAATGTTTAAAATTTAAAAAGGGAGCTGTTCAGGAA
>PVKS010019226.1:0-38738 GCA_004027875.1 Aplodontia rufa
TTTTTTCGAAGCTATTTTGAAAGGAACTGATTTCCTGACTTCTCCTTCAGACCTATTATTATTGGTATGTAGGAAAGCTATTGATTTATGCGTGTTGATCTTGTATCCTGCCACTTTGCTAAATCTACTTATGAATTCAAGCAGTTTATTGATGGAGTTTTTTTGATCTTCCAGATACAGGATCATGTCATCAGCAAAAAGAGAGAGTTTGACTTCCTCTCTTCCTATTTTTATCCCTTTGATTTCTTTCTCTTGCCTAATAGCTCCTGCTAGGGTCTCAAGAACTATATTGAATAAAAGAGGTGAGAACGGACAGCCTTGTCTTGTTCCTGACTTTAGTGGAAATTCTTTCAGCTTTTCTCCATTTAGTATTATACTAGCTGAGTCAACTGTAAGGATCTAGAGCAGTGGCTCTGTGGTAACGGCGCTTGCCTAGCATGCATTAGAATGTAGGTTCGAACCCCAGCACCATGCACACAACAATGTGTCAGAGCAATGAAAATTAATTTTCTCTTTCACTGTCTCTTTCTCTCTTCAAAAAAAATTAAAAAATAATTGATAAATTTATAAGAGCACTTCCTATGGAAGGAGAATAAAAGGGAGAAATCTTTTCCACTGTAGGTAACAAATATAACCTCTTACACGGAGTTTTGCTAGGAAGAGAAAAGTGGTGGTTGGTGGCTCTTGAAAGATAAGAGATCAAGATGGTGTTCTTTTTCTAAAAAAAAAAAAAAAAAAAACCACAAATAATTATATCACTTTGGGGGGAATATTCCAAAGAAGAAAGAAATATCAATGGTACCTAAAAGAGGCAGAAGAATTTTTGGAGCAATATTCTTGAGTCATTGAAAGGCATAAGTTATGTTGCATAGAATTAGAGGATGTCTACAGCTAAAGACACCAAGTATTTATCTGCAATAGTAAAGAGAATTTAGAAGATGTGAACAGGAGGAAGTTGTGTTTGGATGCTGTGGTGAAAACCCATAAAGTTCTCTCTAATTGCATTTGCTTTACTAGTTAAAGAGGAACCTAAGGCCATTATTTGAGAATGACGTTGGTGTTTAAAGTTTTGAGAAGAGAAAATAGAATTCTAGCAGGAGACTGGAGAGTACATAGACAAGGGGATACAGAAGCAAGTATTTTGAGTCCTTTTGTTGTTGGTGAGTCACACATTTGCAGCAGCCAGCATTGTTATGTGTGGTGCTACTATTATATTCTAGCCACTTTGAGTTGCATAGATACAGACAAGCTTTAAAAAAGATTGCATTTAATAGGGCCACAAGAACAAGCAAAAATTAAATAATTGAAAATCAGTGTGATGAAAACTTCCACAAGCTCCTTCCTTATCACACTTGCTTTACTAGTGAAACTAGGTGATGATTGTGTTTCACATTATGTACATTATAACTGGTGAAACGAAAATTATGTTACAAGGTCAGTATTGAATAGATCTTTCAAAATTTGTCTCAGGTTTTCGGATTTAATTTCTGTGGGATTACACTAGTTGTTACATCTTTTCTTTCCAAAGTACTTGGATTAATTGCTTCCAGGAGAAATATAGGGAGCTTAGTATGGTTACACATGATAGCTCACTTTCCGTGTCTTTTCTTGTGATACCTATTTGTAAATCATTTTATTTTATTCCTATCCAATTTATTATTTGAATATTCAACATGACATTCCACCATTCAAACAGTTTAATAATTCTATTATTGGTTAATTTATGAATATTACCAAATTAATCAAGTACAAAAGGTTTTTACCATTCTGCAGTGCTTTGGAAGAATATAATGCAGATTACTTTTATTAAATTTAATTTGAATGAACTTAACCAACTAGAATTATGATTTTCAACTGTCTTGGATAAGGAATTAAACCAGAATATATTCTTGATTTTGTTTTTCTGGAAGTTATGCTCAGATTTTAACAGAGCAGAGAAAAACTTGCCTCCAATAACTGTAGAAAAGTAATTTCACAGTATGAGGTGTTGGTATTTTCAGAATTGATTTAAACTCAATAATGCAGTTACTAAGACCTTCAGTCTTGAACCAGTCCCAACTAGTGCTGTTTTTGACTGTCATAGATGCCAGGTAGTCAAGTAGCCTGCCAAGTTTAATGTCGTATCATAAATCTCTGACTTGTTAATTCATATGACTGACCTTGTTCTTTCTCACTATATTACAAGCTATCTTTACCTCTCATGTTTTGCTTCAGACTTTAGCACATTAATATTCATCTTTTTAAAATATCTGTACTCATATAGGAAAAGAAAAATTTTATGCTAGTGTCTTACTTTAAATTCTTGGTGCAATTTATTATAGTTCCAAGCAATTCTTCGAATCATTCATGCTGCAGAGGATTATTGTTAGACTGACAGACAGTAGGATTAGTAATGTTGATGGAGGTAAACGATTGGAAATATGTCACTGACTGTCCTTCAATACGCTTTAACTGAACATGATGAAAAAGGGGAATCCCAATGCCTAAAAATGAGCAAAATATTTCTCAACTTGTTTTAATACTTTTTGTTAACCATTGATCAACCAAATACAACTTCAGTCTTCTCAGTGATAATAAGGAAACAAATGTTCAATAATTCTATTTGCTATAAATACACAGGAAAATCATTATATGAATTAACAGAAGCATACACAGCTGAGAGCTGTTTTATGATGGAATTTTAATGAAAATATTCTATATACCAGTAGGAAAACTTACCTTAAGTGTCAATATTTATTTAGGATGCACTTTTTTTTTTTTGCTTCCTTTACCCAGGAAACTCGATCAATAGCCACTTCCTGTTTTAGTTCAAATAATAGCATATCTCAGTCTCTGTTTGTTTGGAAATGTCATAATCCTTTATTACATATTTAAATTTATTAACAAAACAGTCACAAAGATTGAAACATGAAACAACCTAATTGGATTTATGTGTCCTCACAGGGAGAAGGGAGTATTCCCTAATCAGTTTCAGCTCAATATTGGTTGTTTTGAGTCACTTACTAGGTTAACTCATGCCCCTTATACCCAAATCAAACCATGCTTAACCTTGTCGGATCTACCAGAAGTGAAGTTATCGTGACATTTGAGATCATAGGTTTTAACAGCTGAATATACAGACATGCTTTTGCTTATTTAATTATATCAATTAGTTTATAAGTACATTTATTTATAAATATATAATCTACAGTTCATGTTTGGTTAAATAAAGCATGATATCTTCAGATATAATTGAAACAAACTTGAAAATAATATATGAGCAACATGTTTCTAATAATGGGAAACTCTCTATGAAATCATGTTAAACAAAAACATCTTGCTACCTCTGTCATCAAGCTATTAATACAGTTTCCATTTTAATATCTCCAGCAATGCCTAGTAACAGTAGGAACTCAATACATAGCCTTTGAGTTAACAAATAACATTCTAAACAAACATTAATAATGCTTATCATTTACTTATTTTCATTTCCACATTAAAATGGGCACACATTAAACAAAGAAATACTGATACATTTTCTCGGTAAAAAAGTGATATACCCATGAAGTGGTGGGTAGACCATCTACTTAAATTTGATTTGTGTAATTTTTACATCATTGCTGGCATACTCACATGTCTGATACTTGGCTGGCTGTCACCTGGAACAACAGATATTTTTGGTTCATGTCTTTTTAGTTTCTAGAAGCCTAGTATGTATATCATAGAGGAAGTAACGGATAACGGACAGTAAATACTTGACTAAAACTGTAACTTGCTGATTTCTTGAATTTTTTGGATGTTATCTTCCTTAAATGTCTTCTTTGTTGAATTTAGCCAGCGATTTAGCCAGTGATTTAACATCCATTGCAAATTCCTACTTTTGAATTGCAAATTCCTAATTTTTGAAAAAGTGAGTTGAGAAAATAAGTGTTCTATAGAGAACAAAAAATAGTCATGGGAAAGAACATTCAAGCTTCTTACTGTTTCACATTTACAATTATCTGTTTGGGCAAAGAGAGTCACAGGATTGTGCACAAATTCAGAAGAGTATGACTCTTCAAAGTTACCAGAAAAAACACATCTATACAGAGAAGACTTAAAAATTGAAGCCATTAACACTATCTTCTAAATCAGAGCAGCTATATGGCAATGCAAGACTCTTAATCAGGGAAATGGTATTGTCAAAATGGACCATGTTTAAGGACCCAGTAATTGATTTTAGTGTCTGCTTCTCATGTGATAACTCAGATATTCTGAGTCATATATGCTAGTTTATTTAAAGGATTATACTAAAGATCCACATTACCAAAAACAGCATGGCATTGGCACCTAAACAGGCATGAAGACCAATGGAAAAGACTAGAATAGAGGTCACAGAGAAAAACTCATATAAATACAATTATCTGATACTAGACGAAGATGCCAAAAACATATGTTGGAGAAAAGATAGACTTTTAAACAAATGGTACTGGGTAAACTGGAAATCCATATATAGAAGAGTGAAATTTAAACCCCATTTCTCACCCTGCACAGAAGTCAACTCAAAGTGGGTCAAATACCCAGAAATTAGAGTTGAAACTTTGCAAGTGCTAAAAAAATGTAGTATAAAAACCCAACATGTTGGCACACGAATCAACTCCCTTAACAAGACTTCTAAGGAGAAAAAATAAATAAATAAATAAAATTTAAAAAAAAAATCAATAAGGAAGATGACATCAAATTAAAAATTTTCTGCACCACAAAGGAAGTGATTAAGAGCATGAAGAGAAAGTCTGAAGAATTTGAAATTTCTGCCTCCTGCTGCTCAGAAAGTGCATTAACTTCCAGAATATATAAAGAAAACAAAAAATTTAGCTCTTTCTTGAAAAAAACCCCAAATAATCCAATCAATTAATGAGAAACAGATATAAGCAGACACATGTTAAAAGAAGAAAAATCAAATGGTCAACAAATATGTAAAAGAAAAGTTCAACATCTCTAGCAATCAATGAAATACAAATCAAAACTATATTGAGATTTCATCTCACTTCCTTTAGAACAGCAATTATTAAAATATAAATAATAATAAATGATCATGAGGGTGTAAGTAAAAAGATGCACTCATACATTGTTGGTGGGACTGCAAATCAATGTAACCATCCTATAAAGCAATATGGAAATTCTTCAAAATCTAGGAATGGAACCATCACATATGAACAAACTATTCCAGTCTTCAGTATATATCCATAAGATTTAAAATCAGCATACTATAATGATGCAATCATGTCAATGTATAGAGCAGCACAACCCAAAATAGCCAAACTATGGCACCAACCTAGTTACTCTTCAACAGTTGAACAGATAAAGAAAATATGGTTTATATACACAATGGAGTATTACTCATCTGTAAAGAATAATAGACTTCTGACATTTGCCAGTAAATGGATGAATCTGGAGACTATCGTACTAAATTAAATAAGCCAGTATCCCCAAAAATCAAAGGTCTTACTTTTTCCCTAATATTCAGAAGCTAATAAAAAATAGGGGTTGGGGGAAAATGAGAGAGAGAAAGGGATAAAAGGGAGAGGGAACTACATCAAAACATAGAAAATATCTGTAGAGTAGACCAAGGGGATTGAAGGGGAGGAAGGAGGGATGGTATAGGGCAAGAACGGTGGAATGAATGTGACTGAACTTTGGTATATACATACATGAATATACCACAGTGAATCAGTGAATCTTAGCATCAGATATATTCACAAGGCAGTGATTTTAAGAAAACTATAAGTAAATTGCTGAAAGTTCAGTACACTAGAGGGAGGGGATCAGAGGAAGGTCTGGAGACTGAATTATAACAAATTATATTCCATGCTTTTCTGATTATGTCAATATATACCCAAACATTATAAGTAATTGAAAAGAATAAAGAAAATGATACAATAAAAGACTTGGCAAGTCTTATGATTTTTTTTGTCCACTAGGGTCTAAGGGAGCTCATTAAAAATCTCAAATAGCTCTGACTAACGATTGTGTTTTTCCACAGTGATGTCTGGGAATGAGATGTGCAAAAGATTCCATGGAGTTAGGTATATGGAAATAATGTCATCAGCCCCACCCAAAGATATTTGTTGACATGATTCAGAGCTATGTGTCTATACCTGCAATAAAATACTTTTTAATTTATTCAAAATGGCCTTATACCAGTCTTCTTGGCTTATATGCATTCATTCACAATCAGTCCAAATCTGCTATTCCATACTCTCAATTGGGATAAAGCATAGTGTTGCTTGATTTTCTAGAACAGTCAGTTGCACAGGGTTACCATGGTTTTCATTTTGTCTTCAGAAACAACCTCTGAGAGCAGCGAAGGGTGACATTGTAACCAACTAAGGCAAGATAGTGTCCATTTCATAATGGTCTTGTATTCTTGATCTAAGTAATATGAACTGTTAATCTTTTCACTAAGGTCTAATAAATTATCCATAAATATACTGAATTCAATGTGGACTTAAAATGAAGTGCCCATCCACCAAATGAGATGTTTAAAATGAGAAGTTCCTTCTTCCTGTTGGGAAGAAAAAATAAACATAAAATCTTCTCATTCAAATTTGCTTAATTGACATCTTGATTATTAAGTCTAGAATCTCAGCCAATGCAGAGAGACTATAGGAATACAGCCTGTAAATATTTGACTAGAACTTCAACGTATTGATTTCTTGATTTTCCATGGACAGTGTATTCCTTAAATGTCTTTTTGTTGAATATAGCTAATGCCTTAACATATCATGCAAATTAATGACTTTAAATTTTTGGAAATATACCAATAATATTCTTCATGGTAACTTTTTCTAAGGTTTTTATGTTGTATGCCATCACACTGCTTCTCAGAATTCCAGAATAAATTGTGAATATACTTTTGGTTAAAATTTTGTTTCTTCTTGGGCTGGAGCAGTGGCTCAGTGGTTACCATATTTTCCTGTTATGTGAAAGGATGCAGGTTCTTACCCTAGCACCATGTACACAACTAAGTGTTAGAGCAACGAAACCACATGAAAAATGAAATAAAATTGACTCTCTCTTTCTCCCTCTCCCTCTCTCTTAAAAATATTTTTATTTCTTTTGAAATCAGTTATGTCATGATTGCTAAGTAAAACTAAGTAAAAGTTATATTGTGTTTGTTTTCCCTTGTGTGTGTGTGGGGGGGTAGTGTACACAGTTCAATTGATCAGAAACTTGAAGACCTCAAACATGTCTTCTTCAGACACTAAGATGGTCTCATCAAATGTGCATATTGGCTACCAAAAATTCTTAAAGAAATAATTACTTGGAAATAGAGGTGGATTTCCCCAAATGAGAAATTTCCAACTTCAGAGGCCGTTATCAAGCATAGAAAAGGAGACATGAAAATTCTGAAGGAAAAACAAACCATACATGAACAAGCCAACAAAGCACCCAACAACTCATATGCCCTATGACCAAAAAGTGAAGGGTTGATAAAATTAAGGGAGCATGAGATGTTAGTTTGGTTGGGGTATTTTGTGGTTGCACAAAGCAGAATCTCAATACCTTGTCTTTTCCTTCCTTTCTACCTTCCTTCCTTTCTCTTTCCTTCCTTCCTTCCCTACTTTCTTTTCCTTCCTTTCTCCTTCTCTCCTTTCTTCCTTTCTTTCTTTTTATAGTTATGATAACAAAATTTCCTTAGAAGGACCAGCCAGTTTATGAAGAATGTTGTGTGTCTCTTTTAAAAATGATTATGGTAGTAGTTTGCCAAATTCCCATAACAAAGTACCACAGACTAATTGTATAATTGTATTAAGAAACAGAATTTAGGGGCTGAAGTGGTCGTTTGGTGGTTACTGAGCTTGCCTGGCATGCACAAGTACACAGGTTCAAACCCCAGCACCCACTTATACAACTAAGTGTCAGAGCAATGAAAACCACGTGAAAAACTCAATAAAATTTGATTCTCTCTCTCTCTCTCTCATTTTCCTTCTCTCTCATATAAAAAAAGAAGCAAAATTTATTTTCTCATAGTTCTAATGGCTTGAACTCTAAGATTAAGTTGTCTACAGGGTTGACTGCTTCAGAGTGCCTCTTTTCTTGCCTGTAGATGGCCATCTCCTTCCAGTTTCTTTAAATTATCTTCTCTTTGTGCCTACTTCTGCCCTAATATAACCTAATTTTAAAGGTCCTATTTCCAAATAGTGTACAATTCATAGCCGAATTAACAAAAAACCCTGCAATTCTTATAAGCCTAATTACTTCCAAGTGAAGGAAATACCCAAAGGATAAAAACAAAAACAAAAACAAACAAATAAAAAAAAATACACACACACACACAAAGCAAATGTATTTGTAGTAGTAATGATTAAGGATTTTCCAACATTAATGACAGATATGCATTATAAATTCAGGTATCTCAGAAAGAATTGCTATACAGAAACACCAGAAATAACCACTCACAACTTTATCACATTTAATGAAGGAAAAATTTGAGAATAAACAAAGAACAAAATAATAAAACCAAAAATGAGGATAAGAATTTCACTATGCTTCTCTATAGAAACCATGGAAGTGATGCGGGTTTTTTGAGATGAGGCCAGATTCTCTGCTCCCGCTGGTGGATGGAGTCTGGGCCACTACAGATTCCAGCAGCCAAAATAGCCCGCTTCTAGTGTTTGCAGCCATTCCCAGTTAAAACTGGGAATTTGGGCTGACTGCAGGTGTCTGCAGTGTTAGCAATTCTCCAGCTAAAAGCTGGTGGTGTGGTGGAAATTCATCCCAGGAATTCTGCGCCAATCTTCTGGATTCTTGTCTCATGAATTTGAAGAATAAAATCCATGGACAACCACAGAAGGAGGTGTAAAAGGAGTAGAATTTATTTAGGAAGAAGAGCAGAGACTCCGCAAAGCAGAGGGGCACCTGGAAGCAGGACACCCTCTAATGGAGGTTAGGCCAGAGGTTATATAGATTTGGGGTATGAGCATAATTAACATTTATGCAAAGCAGACATTGAGAAATGCATCAACTCCATTGGTTAAAATCTATGAAAAACAGGCATTGAAAGTGGTCAAGAGCACCATTGGTTAAAATAAAAGGTGGCAAATACTTCCTAGTGCCCACCTGTGACCACGCCCATCTCTTAGTTGGGACAAAGATGAGCCTCAAGGTCTTTTTGCATTTGAAGGCCCTGAGCATGCCCTGTCAATCACTCTCTGCCTCTACCAGCTAGCTCTTGGATAGGGGCCCTCTGTCCTGACTACATAGCCATTTCACTGTCTCTCCTAATCTGTCTCAGAAGCAGCATGGAGTAAAACTAATGTTTGTTTTGAAACAAAGAAAACCTCAAACCAAAATTTTTCAACCAGAATTACTCATCAATAGCGAAGAAGAAATAAACATCTTTCAGAAAACAATTACTGGGGACTTTTCCTCCAGTTATTAATATTAAAAAAAGTTATTCCAAAATAAGTATAATCATGTAGGTAAGAAATTTAGATCAGAGCATTAGGGGGATGGCTCTATAGGAACTTGGAGGTGTAGGGAGGGGGATGGGGAGAGGGGAGGGTATATGAAGAACTCATAGGAGTCTGGAGATTGGGAAGATGGGGGAACCATCCCAGAAGCCGATGTCATTCTTCCATGAACTACCCATTTAACGCATGAGTTCTTCTGGGGGAAACTGCAATAGGTAAATTCCAAGGTGGTTATCCATGATCTGGTTTTTCCCCTTGATAACAAAGTTTATATCCATTGATTGCTAATGTTTTGATAATGTTTCCCCCTCAACTGTATTTCTATATTCTTCTAATAAAAAAAAAGAACTAAAAAAGGAATTATATAATAGTAGGAATAAACAAAGGCAAAATAAAAATTGTGCAGTTTGTATTCTTACTTGACCTAATTCAAAATGATTTCAAGTTAATTTAGCCAAAATGTATTGGGTAACTGTGACATATGAATAAATGAAATGAATGGTAATAATTTAAAAACAATTTAAATACAGGTAGGAAAGAAAAATTGAGACTACTTTGGAAGAAGTCCATCCACTGCCCCTGAAGTTTAGTTATTTGAAAGTGAAGATAATAACTATATATTACAAATTCTATGGTGATCTCTAATTTTAAAATGCATAATTGATATGCTAAGAGATTAGAGAGTATGGAATGATATGAAATGATCAATTAAATTCAAAGAAGATAGAAAATGAGAGAAAGGTAAAAGATGGAAAGAACAACTGAAATTAACTTAAAAAATATAAACATTGTAGATTATCTAGGAATCTAAACTAGTGTAAGTAAAGTTAAGTTAGACTACAGTCCAAGGCTTTGGACTCTTCTATCCAGAATGGTCAAGGCAAGAAAATATGAACCAGTATGAATTAAAATATTTTAGAGAGGAATAGGTGGAGATAAGTCTATGAAGCAATATTCTGGGATGTATTCCATGGACCTGGAAACTAGGAAGATAACATCACATAGGTGAGTCTCAAATGACCACCTTTAGTTATCTTCATATAGTCACTTAGGGTTTTCAAAGTAGCAGAGAGACATGAACTGAATAATTAGTATGGTTTATGGTATCTTAAGGTGGGAAGAAAGGAATGAAGGTTAACATTTCTTAAGCTTCTTTATTACATATTTTCTATGAGTATAAGTATGTTTATCAAAAGTGAAAATGAAATTGTCTTTTATTCCTTTACTAGTGTGTTACTGTGATCCTGAAATAGTGATGTTTTGGGTAAGATGTTTTGAGTTTGCTTTAATGAGATTCAGAGAACATTACCTCAGCAATAACTTTCTATTTTGAAAAGGTTATACTTAATTGGAAATATGAAAATAACTAATTTAAATAGTATACTGGTCACTTAAATCTGTTAAGTGATAGCATCTTTTGCTTCAAGCATGATTTTCTGTGAAAATGTAATCTCATATACCTAGAGTCATTTTAAATAGAAGGAGCATGACAATTTGCCTATGTAATGGTTTTTTGATATTTCTCTCAAATAATATCTTCAAGTACTAGGAGTAGGCAAAATTTTGTAGGCAGGGATAACCTACACACACACACACACACACACACACAATAACAAAAAACACACAACCACACAAAATAAATGGAACAAGTGAGAAACTAAGCCCTATAAATTTTTTAAAAATTGTCCTTCAAAATTATACAAATAAATGACAGTATGAAAGTATAAGTACCTGTTTTAGTCAATGTTCTCTAGAGGAACAGAATCAACATGTTATATATAGATATAACTTCAGGAAGGGATTTATCAGGTTGACCTACACAACCAGGCTGGATAGTCCCACCATGGCTGCCTGCAGGCTACAGAGCTGGAGAAACCAAAAGTTGCTCAGTTTGGGATGCTGAAGCCCTCAGAACAAGGGGCTCAACAAGGTTATCCCAATCTGTACCTAAGGCCTAGAAACTCCCTGCAGAATCTCTGGGCAGGGTCTGTTTGGGAAGAGTGAAGGAGTTGGAGTCTGATATTAGAAGATCACAGAGGGAAATCAAGAACCTGTTCAAGAAGAATTAGACTTGCCTCTGTTGCTGCTTCTTTGTTCTTCAGGTTTTTATTTCATCCAACCCTCCAATCTTTGGATGGTGCAGCCCACATGTAGAGTGGGTCTGTACTTCAGTTCACTATCCCATATGCCAACTATTCACAGAAACACCCTCACTGACACATTCAGATGACTCTTAATTTTAGGTGTCTCTTAATTTTAGGCAGATATTAATCTAACCAAGTTGAAAATTCAAATTAACTATTACATGCCCACACCTTGTCCATTTGACCCTCAACCATGACACTTTACATCACACATTATCTCCAAATAAACATAATGACAAGATCATAATTCTGCTTAATGTTGTATAACTATCTCTCATACTAGTGCTTTACCAGAATAAAGCACAATATAAAAAATTTCCCTAACATCCCACAACTTAAAAATTCTAATGTAGTTTTTATGACGTTCTAAGTACTGACTTTAATTGAATCCATATAATCAACCTGTCACCAGGTCAAAGACTGATATCCTCATGGAACTATGCCATATCTGGAGCTTAGAGTTGGTCTTGGGGCACTCAACAGTGGCTGTGGCTAGATCAGCCTGGGTTAGAGGAATTCCATATTGCTGAGCATAATCACCATCCCCGCCACCATGACTGCTTTTTTCAGAGCCCAAGGAGCAATGACATGTGTGGCTGGGGAAAGAGGTTGATTGCTATCCTCAGACCAGGTCATCTTACCTACTTGACTTTTAAAGTCCTCCTTTGCTGAGGTCACCTTTTAGTTGATAATTTATATTAAATGCAAATATCTGCACATCCTTTGCCCATTCAGAGAGGTCTATCTACATACCTCTTCCCCAAATGTCTTTCTCACCAATTTTCCAATTGTGTTCTTTCCAGGTCCCTGACCAGCCACCAAAATAATTGGCCAAAGCCCATGAATAGGTATATAATTGCACATCTGACCATTTTTTCTTCCATGGAAAATGCACAACCATGTGCACTGCCCAAAGTTTTTCCCTTTGTGAAGATTTCCCTTCACCACTGTCCTTCAGGGTTGTTCCAGAAAGGGACAGTAGTGTTGCAGCTGTCCCCTTATGCATGACACCTGCGTATTATGCAGAATCGTCCATAATAAAAGGGTCTACTTTTCCTCTGTTAATTGTTCACAAGGTACACCATGAAGAAATATTTTCATGCTGAAGGATAGAAGGCATTGCAGCCACAATAGGAAATGTGGGCATTTGGGCCACCTCTTCATGCAATCTACTCGTGTCTTCATGTCCTGCCTGGGCCTGATCATAATTGTATCACTTCCACCTGATAAAAGAATGCTGCTGTAAAATGTTAAATTGTATGGATCAGTGGGTCAGATAATACCCAATTCATGATGGGCAGCTCAGGTCGCACGGTAACTTGGTGGTCCATGGTCAAATGTTCAAGTTTCCACTAAGGAGCAGGGCAACATTTCTCAAAAGGGGAGTAGTTTTTTGCAGAGGATGGAGGGACTTGCTCCAAAATCCCAATGGTCTACACTGTGATTCACCTATAGGGGCCTGCCAAAGGCTCCAGACAGCATTCCTACCTGCCACTGACACCTCAAATACCATTGGGTCTGCAGGGTCATATGGCAAGGGGCAGAGCAGTCTGCACAGCAGCCTGGACCTGTTGCAGAGCCTTCTCCTATTCTGTGCTCCTTTTTTAAAGAGAGAGGGGCAGTGAGAGAGAGAAAGACAGAATAAATTTTGTTTAGTTTTTCATGGACTTTCGTTGCTCAGACACTTGATTGTGTACGTGGTGCTAGGGTTTGAACCTGCGTACAGGCACATTCAAGGCAAGCACTGTAACCACTTAGTCACCCCTCCAGCCCCTGGATTCAATATTTTTACTGTATATTTATAAAATAATATATAACCAATAATGCCATGGTGGTGCATAACTGTAATCTCGGCCACTCTGGAGGCATAGGGAAGAAAAGGCCAAATTCAAAGCCAACTTGGGCAATTAAGTGAGACCTTGTCTCAAAATAAAACAAAAAGGAATGAGGATGTATTTCAGGCTTTTCCTAGCATGTGTGAAGCCTTTGATTCAATTCACAATACTGCCAAGGGAAAAGGAAGTGACGAGAGACAATACATAGTCAATAGCCATATGAAATGCTTTCTGACATCATTAGTTAATAAGGAAATTCAAATTAAAGTCAGCATGAGATGTTTTCTTACCAACCACAATGGCTAAAATTAACAAGATACAATTCAAACTTTCATTTATGGAAGTGGAGCAATTATAAATCTTATTTTCACATTTATAGCATAAAACGTAAACTGATAGAATAATTTAGGAAACATTTGTTTATTACTTCATGTGGTAAACATAGGATTACCCAATGGCACAGCAATTTAATTCTATAGGTCTGAAATTCAGGTAAATTCAACTGGGTTCCCTTACTGTTTCACAGAATGGAAGTCAAGGTTGTTACCCTATTGCTTTATTATAAGACTATAAACACACTTCAAAGTTCATTGAGTTTGTTGGTAGAATTAAATTCTGTGTAGCTATGAGGCTCCCTTCAATTTCCTTGCTTATGGTTATTTGGGGATTTCACTCATTGCCAAGAAGCTATTCTTTGGCCTTTGCATATAGTGTATTCCATCTTTAAGGTGGAAGAATATGTCAGATTCCTCTAGTGCTTTGATTCTGACTTTACAATTCTGCAACCAGATGAAAAGGAACTTCACAAGGTTTATGTGATTACATTAGACCAAGTTAGATAATATCCATATCAGTTAAAGGCAAACTTATTAGTAACTTTAATTACATCTACAAAATATTTTTGCTCAGGGATAGAGTGATGGTTCAGTTCAGTGATTGCAGTGTTTGCCTGAAGTGTATAAGGACAAGGGTTCAAACCCCAGCACCACAAATGCTATGAAGTGTTCAAGCAAGGTGGACCAGATGAAAAATTGATCCTCTCTCTCTCTTTCTCTCTCTTTCCCTCTGTCTTTAAAAAAAAATAATTTTGCTCTTGTAATCTTCCAAAATCACGAATGTGAGATCTTATCCTATTTGTAATCCTTGGAATTTGGATGAGAAAATTTTGGAGAGAGGCATTTTAGAATCCTGCCTGCAATAGTTGTTTCTTTTTGTTTTTGTGTTAAGTTTTTTGAGTTCTTTGTATATTATGGATATCAGTTCCCTTTCAGAGGAAAAGCTGGCCAAGATTTCCTCCCATTCTTTTGACTCTCTCTTCACAATCTTAATCACTTCTATATCTGTGCAGAAGTTTTCTAGTTCAATAGTATCCCAGTCATTGGTTCTTCGATTAATTTCTTGTGCATTGGGGGTCCAGTTAAGGAAGTCAGTGTCAGCTCCTATATGAATGAGTATTGATCCTATGTATTCTAGCGGTTGAAAGTTTTATGGTCTGATTTCTAAGTCTTTGATACATTTTGTTTTGAGTTTTATGTAGGGTGATAGATAAAGATCTAGTTTCATTTGTTTAAATAAAGCTATCCAGTTTTCCCAGCACACTTTATTGAAAAGATTGTCCTTTCTCCAAGACATGTTTTTGTTTCTTTTATCAAATATTAGAAGGCTATGTTTGTGGATTTATCTTCATAACTTCTGTTCTATTCCATTGGTCTTCATGTCTATTTTGATACAAATACCATACTGTTTTTTTTACTATAGCTCCATAGTATAATTTCAGATCAAGTATTGTGGTGCCTCTTGCTTCACTTTTCTTGCTTAGTACTGCTTTGGCTATTCTGTGTCTCCTATTTTGCCAAATAAATTTAAGAATTGTTTTTATAATTCTGTGAAGAATGACATTGGTATTTTGATGGGAATTACATTAGATCTCATCTCCAACCCAAAAAGACAAATGAACTTAAGAAATTGTTTTAAAAAGCTGTTTTGCAAGCATACAAGTTGCATGTACCAAATTGTGCTTAAGTAGTCTTAGTTTCATAATAAAGCAAGCACAGTTTTTGATGGTTTAAAACAATACCAAACATCATAGCTATGGATGCATTACTGTAAATGTGGACAGGAAACCATGGAAACACTCCTGCCTGCTTTAAGGTCTTAGCAAGCATGATGCAAGTGATTGGGTGCTGGCCAAGCATCTCTCCATATGGCTTGCTTAGACTTTTCAACAGTATGGTATCCCAGCGGGAATAAGTCTTTTTTCATAGTTATTAATAGCTCCAGGTCTAAAATGACCTGTTCATCAGAAGTAAAAGTTGCCCCCAAAGTGGAAATGAATATCATTTAAGCCATGTTCTATTGGTAATAAAATCACAGAAGACCAGAATCAAGAGAGGCAGAAATACACTCAAATACACTCAAGGGGGACAGTGTCAAAGAATTTTCCAAATATTTCTCTTTGTCAACTGAAATAATTGATAGATCAGACATTTTAGGAAACAAAATCAATACAAGAAAAATTTTGTACAAGTGGTTACAGTAAAAAATGTAAATGTATGAAATTATTCAGTGTTGAAAACTTTATGGAAATATTTATAATGAAGGAAAGGCAGCTGTAGAATGTCATAGAAGTCATTAAGTCTAACATTTTGAATATCATTAAATGAATAGCAAACAATTTCTGAGAGATAAAATCATAGCACTTATTAAGATGCATGATATCTTTGATAATTTTGTGGTTTCTTCATGGTAATTCATATAAACTTTACTCTTGATTTTTCTTTGTTTAACTGACTGAAGTTTTCAATGTCACACTTCTATATCCATCTGCCCTTTGAATGTGATGATATATCATAATTGATTGTTGTCTTGCATGATAAAAGGTGTTTGGAGATGTTTAAAAGACTAACTGTTGATAAGCACAAGAAATAGAACTGAAATCAAAGTTATCCCAGCATGCAGTTATATAAACTTTAAAATAACAGGTAATTAAAAAAGGAATTTGACACCATACCTTCCACACCCCTTTTCCTTCTTGACTCAGATGGCTGAGATGACAAGGAAGTTTGCATACTCCCTTCATTGATGCCAGTTGGGAAATGCAAGCTACACAAATCCACCGGTCCTAATCACAGTGAAAATAATAGTCATTCTCCCCTACCATTGCTTAAATCATTTCCAGACTATCTTGGGTATCTACCCTACTCCACCCAGGAAGCCTCAATAGCTGAGTAATAAATCTCTTCATATCTTCTTGATGTGTAATTTGTGTTACCTGTCTCAACATCTAAACAAATTTGGAATGGTGAGTAGTTAACCCCACTCTCCAAGGGGTGTTCATAAAGCAACTGTTACACTAAATGCGTGTCCTTGGCAAAGATTATCACTGGTCTTTCTTCTCATGCCTTAGCTGACTATATGATTTCCTGCCTGCAGCTTTGAACACAGCGTGTCTGAAGCCTGTTGGCTACCATCCATTTGTCGCACTACTATTGCCCATATGCAAGCATCTACTTTGTTTTATGCTGCTTTGTGCTTCATTTTCTCAGTTCCATCAAGTTTTTGTTATAGATTTAGCCAATTTAAATTAGAAGTTTTGATAATCAGCATTTAGGCACAGTAGTATGATATCAGGGCCCTCCTTAACATAGTTCTGACTTGTGTGTATTAGCATGCACTTGTCAGATATATTGGATTGAATTTTGTGCATAAATTTTAGCATAAACCAGAGATGACATTTTAGTACAAGCCATGGGAAGGGCTTTTACCCACAACTCTTTGTTGTGTGTGTCAATCAAGAATTATAACCTGTTCTATTAACATGATGAGTAATATCAATGCAATACATAAGGTTGTAGGGTGGTTACTTGTGTGAACAGCAGTTACTCTGTGGTCTATATGCCTAAAATTAGATGGCTCGCTAGGAGACTATAAGAATTTTCTGCTGCTTCCTAAGCCTTTGTCATGAAACTTAACAAAACAAAACAAAAAATCAATCTCCAGAGTTACAGAGTAAAACACCCATGGGATGGTCATGATTTATTGCCCCAAAATTTTACTTCGACCACTTTTGAAGGCTCAGAAGTCATCATCACCCTAAATGTTAAATAAAGTCATATTGGCAAATGTACTGGATTTCACTAAGTAACACATCTCATAAACATGGCATGAAGTTAATTTAAACCCAATGAAACAGCAATTAGCATGTGAGAGGCTCCTAATTACAATGATACTCCCTTGGAAATCCCTGAAGAAAGATGATTATTAATATGCATTTTGCACATATTTAGGACATAAAAATACAAAGGATATCAAATATGCAAAATAAACTGAACCATATTACATTGTTCCACACAAAGTTAAAGGTTCCAGCTATCTCAGTAAAGATAAGATTTTTTAAAAAATCTTTCTTAACAGAATGAAGATAACTTAGAAAATTAGGAATGGAACCACCATATGGCTCAGCTATCCCATTTCCCCTATATGTATCCAAAAGATCTATAATAAGCATAATATAATGATTCAACCATATCACTGTTTAGAGCAGCACAATTTACCATAGCCATACTATGTAACCAAGCTAGGTGCTCTTCAAACGAAGAATGGATCAAAAAAAAAAAAAAAAAACATGTAGTATACTTACACAGTGGAGTATTACTGAACCATAAAGAAGAAAGAAATTTGCTGGTAAATGGATGGAAATGGATGGAGATTATCAGGCTAAATGAAATAAGCTAGACACAGAAATTCAAAGGTTGAATCATTTCTCTAATAGTCAGCTGATAATACAAAATAAGGGAGAAAAAGGGAGGGAGAAGAATTTCATCAAAATAGAAGAAAAAACATTGGAGTAGATGAAGGGATTGAGGGGGAAGGAGGAAAGAAAGAATAAGAGGAGACTAATGGAATAAATCTGACCGAATGTTCCTATGTACATAAAAGAGAATAAGCCTCAATTAATTTCAACATTATGTGTATCCAGAAGACACAAATTTATAAAGAAAATATAAATAAATAGCAGAAATATCAGTAGAGTATAGGGAAAGGAATAGATAGAGGAAGTAGGATAGGTAAAAAGGATGTACTGGGGACTGAATTAGAATAAATCATATTCCATGCTTTAATAATTATGTCAAAATGAATCCTAATGTTATATTTAACTAAAAAGAATCAATTAGAAAAGCTTTATATATTTACACATTATATACACATTTTATATTATTTTGTTAAAAGCTTGTAAGGTTGTTCAATAATAAAATTAAAAAAAAAAAAAAGAAAAGCTTTATATATTTAAATCTAAGTTATTCCAGGGTATGAAAGATTTTCAGCATGTAATACAAAATTAAGGTAGCCCAATACCAAAAGCACATCTCCCTAGAGAAATTAATATTCTTAATTTAGTGTACACAGATTGAAGTTTCCATATTCAACATAACTAATGATTTTTATTTTGTGATTTTAATCTGGTCCAAAATTTTATGTAGAAGGTGAACAGTATTTAAGAAATTACATAATCCCTCATAATATCAAAGTACAGGGAGGAATAGAATTTCACATTTTGAAATAGTAAAGGCTTTATATTGCATCCAATAAATAAATTATACATATATAAAAGTCATTGTTGGAAATATTAGAAAAAACTGAATAGACAAATGAACATTAAAAGGGAATTGACAAAAGAGCAATTATATAGCTCAGATTTTACAAATCAACACACAAGTGAAACTTCATTTATGTAGCACTTAAGGTGCTGAGTGTGCATCCAAAACTAACCGAATTTAATTAACAATCATCTGTCCAGTTCTACACTTAATAGTATACTTATGGAAAAATGAAAGTAATTTTATTAGTTATCATGTGTCAGTTGTGATATTAAGTAGTGTAAAGTCTTATATTAATCTTAATACAAATTCTGTAAACAGAAACTATTTTATTTATTTTTAAATGATAATTATAAATTTGAAGCTGTATTTTGCAGGTGATATAAGCTTAGGAGGTAAAACTATTATTTTACAGTAATGATTAATGGCTGTATTGAAAGAGCATATTTTGGTATTTTCTTCACAACTTATTTAAATTTTATTGATTCAGCATCATCTTACTTGATGAAGAGGTTCATTGGTTCACATTCATACATGCATACACATTAATAAAGTTGTTTAAACACGATCCTTGTCCAAGATCTCCTCCCATTCTCCCACTCCTCAATCTCATGACTTTTCTGCAGTTCCCACTAGTCACAAATATAAATGACAAAATGCATGTAATTTAAACCCTGAAATTACTGGATTAATATGACTGCCTGGGTGCATTTTGGGTTCTCATTGGGTCAACTGTATTCTACAGTAGTGGAAACCCCTCTTTTTCCCTGCCTTTCCTCCCTCTATTTTTCCCTGCCCCCATTCATAGCTATAGTCCCCACAGCTTATATGTTACTTAAAATTTGGTGGGTGTATTAAATAAATTTGACTAACTTTCATCCTCTCTTAGATTTTACTCTACCTTCCACATATGAGAGAAAACACTCAACCATTAAGTCTCTGTGTTTGGCTTATTTCACTCAGCACGACCTTTTTTCCATTTCCATCCATTTACCTGCAAAAACTATGATATCATTTTTTTCTAATAGCTGAGTAGAACTTCATTGTATAGTTATAGTACAGTTTTTGGATCCATTTATCCAGTGAAGGACGACATCTAGGTTGTTTCCATAATTTAACTATTGTTAATTGAGCTGGTATGAACGCTGATGTAGCTGTATTTCTGTAATAAGCTGATTCTAGGTCATCCGGGAAAATAACCAGCAGAGGTTCAGTCCTTAATTGTTTGAGGAAACTCCACTCTGCTTTCCAGAGTGGTTGTAGAAGTTTGCAGTCCCACCAACAGTGTGTTAGTTCTCCATTCTCCCCACAACCTCTCCAGCATGTATTATTGTTCATGTTGTTCATTTTTGCCATTCTGATTGGAGTGAGGTCGAATCTCACTGCCATTTTGTTTTGCATTTCTCTTATTGCTAGTGATGTAGAACACTTTCTAATACATCCTTTGGCTTTTTGAACTTCCTCTTTTTAGAAGTTTCTGTTTAGTACTTCCTACTTTGAGAAGTTTCTGTTTAGTTCCATAGACTATTTATTGTTTGGAGAGTTTATATTTCTGGTGTTTTTTGTTTGTTTTTGATTTTTTGTTTTTGTTTTTTTGAGTTCTCTGTATATTCTGGACATTAGTCCCCTGTCAGAAAGGTAGCAGTCCATCATTTTCTACCACTCTATTGGGTCTCCCTTGATGCTCTTAACTAATTCCTAATAGCTGTGCAGAAACTTCTCAGTTTAATAGCATCCACTCGTTAATTTTTGGTTTTAATTCTTGTGCTATGGGAGTCTTGTTAAGGAAGAAGGAGACTACACCAGTATGGTGGAGTGTTGGTCCAATTTTTTCTTCTAATACTTCTAGGTTTCAGGTTTCTTACTTCTTTGAGTCATTTCAATTAGAGTTTTATGCCGGGTGAGAGATAAGGATCTAATTTCAATTGTCTGCAGGTGGCTGTCCAGTTTGTCCAGTACCATTTGTTGAAAAGCCTGTCTTACCTCCAAGCTATATTTTTGCCCACTTTGTTGATATCAGATGTTTAAAAACTGGTGGGATTGTCCCAGTGTCTTCTATTATTTTCCACTGGTCTTCCTGCCTATTGTGATACCATTACTATGCTGTTTTTGTTACTACAGCTCCATAATACAATTTCAGGACACGTATTGTGATCCCTCCTATCTCTCTCTCCTTTTTTTTTTCTTAGTGATACTTTTGTTATTCTGGGTTTCTTATTGTTCCAAAAGAATGTGAGAATTGATTTTTATATGTCTATGAAACATGAAATTGATATCTTCATGGGGATTGTATGAAATCTGTACAGCACTTTTGGCAGAATGGCAATTTAACTATATCAATTCTATCTAACCAAGAACATGGAATGTGTTTCCATCTTCTCAAATCATCTTCAATTTCTTTCCTTAAAGTTCAATAGTTTTTTGTCATAGAGATCTTGTACTTCCTTTGCTAGATTAATTCCCAATTATTTTTATTTTCTTTGAGGTTACTGTGAATGGGTCAGATTTCATGATTTCTTCTTTGGGAGAATTGTTATTGGAGTATAGGAAAACTATTGATTTATGGATGTTGATCTTATATCCTGGCACAATGCTGAATTCATTTATAAGCTCTAGAAGTCTGCTGATAGAGTTGCTTGGGTGTTCTAGGTATAAGATCATACCAACGCAAACAGAAATTCTTTAACTTCCTCTTTTCTTCCTCAAATCTCTTTGATTTCTTTCACTTGTCTGATTGCTCTGGCTAGGGTTTTCAGGACTAAGTTGAATAAGAGTTGTAAGAGGGGACACCCTTGACTTGTTCCTGAGATTTGTGGGAATGCTTTCAGTTTTTCTCCATTAAGTATAAATGTTGGCTTTGTTTTTATCATAAATGGCCTTGACAAAATTAAGGATGCTTTGATTCGTATCTTCTCCAGAGTTTTGAGCATAAATGAGTTTGGGTTTTGTCAAAGGTTTTTTCTCCATCAATGGAGATGATCATATGATTTTTTGTATTTAATTCCGTTTAAGTGATGAATTACATTTATTTATTTGCATATGTTGAACCAGCCTTGCATGCCTGGAATGAAGTCTAATTGATCATGATGCATTATCTTTTTCAATGTTTTTGGATACAGTTTGCTAGGAGTTTGTTAAGGATTTTTTTTATCAGTGTTCATCAGGGATAATGGTCTGTAGATTTTTTGATGTTTCTCATTTGGGTTTTGGTACCAGAGTTATGGTAGCCTCATGAAAAATATTTGGGATGGTTTTGTCTCTTTCAATTTCAGGAATAGCTTACTAAAGAGAAGTGTTAATTCTTTTGTGAAGGTCTGGCATAACTGATCTGAGAATGCATCTGGTCCTGGGCTTTTCTTTCTTGGAAGGGCTTTGATTGATGTTTCAATTTCGCTACCTGATAGTGGTCTGCTGAGCTCTTCAGTACCTTCCTGCATCATTTTGGGTGCATTGAACTTTGCTAGATATTTGTTTATGTCCTCCAAATTATCAGATTTGGAGGTGTATTGTTTTTCAAAGTACTTTCTGATAATCCTATGGATTTCAAATGAGTCAGTGATGATGTCTCTTTTCGTTTCTGATTTTGTGGACATGCTTGATTTTACTCTTTCTTTGATGAGGTTGACTAGGAGTTTATATTTTTAAATACAAAGAATCAATAAAACAAAAAGTTGATTCTTTGAAAAAAAATAAATAAACTTGACAAAATAGCTTGGTTTCTTCCTGTCTTCTCCTAGATTTAGGATTAAATTGTTATTTTTGTAAAGATTTGAGGTGTACCATAAGTTTATTTGGGCTCTCTCCTATTTTTGATGAAGGCACTCAGTGCTTAATTTATATTTAATAATGTTTTAATTCTGTCCCAGAGGCTATGATTTGTTTTGCCTTTATTTTCTCTCATATATAAGAATTTCTTGATTTCTGTTCTCATTTCCTCTTTGGTCTATTTTTCATTTAAGAGGGTATTATTCTATCTCAATGTATTTATATACTTTCTATTACTTTTCTTACTGTTAAGTGCTAAGAACATACCATTGTGGTCTGAGAGGATACATGGGATAGTATCAACATTTTTGTGTGTGTTTGCTAAGATTACCTCTGTGAATCATTTTGGAAAAAGATCCATGAGCTGCTAAAAGGAAGGTAAGCTCAGCTATTTGGGATGAAATATTCTGTAGATGTCTGTTAGCTCCATTTGATTCATAGAGTTGCTCAGGCTGCAGACTACTTTGTTGAATTTTTTTTTTGTTTTGCTTTGTTTTGATTATCTATCTTTTGATGATAAAGATTTATTATAGTCCCCCAATATTATTGTGTTGAGATCTATAAGTGGTTTAATGTCATGGAGTAATTTTTGACATAATTGGGGGCATAAGAGTTTGGTGCATAAATGTTTACTGTGGTGACATCTTCTTAATGCAGAGTTTCATTAAACTAAGAGGTAGCAGCTTTTTTTTTTGTCTCTTTTGACTAATTTTTGGTCAAAAATGGTAGTGTGAGATGTGAGTATTGGGACACCTTGCTTTTTTGGGCCTTATGTGTGATACGTTTTTTCCCAAACTTTCACCTTCAATTTGTGCCTGTCTTTAGCTGTGAAGTAAGTCTCCTGCTTTTTTGTTTTCTTTTTTTTTTTTTGGATCCAGTCTGCTAATCTGTGTCTTTTGATAAGGGTGCTGAGTACATTCAGGTTCAGTGTCAGGATATGTGATTTTGGTTCTCTGGCATTATAACCTTTGCTGCATTTTGTGCCATCTTGGTTATCTTTTAATGAGTTATGTTTTTATTGACTTTCCTCTGATTATGGGCTTTGGAGTTGTTTGCTTGTTTCTCTGTTTAAAGTTTGTCTTTGAATATATTCTGTAGAGCTGGCTTTGCATTCATATATGTTTCTAGTTTGTTCTTTTCATGGAAAGTTTTTATTTGCCCATTATATTTTAAGCTGAGATTTGCTGGATTTAGTATTTTTGGTTGATAAGTATTTACTTTCAATATTTGAAAACTTTTATTCCACATTCTCCTTACCTTTATGGTCTGATTTGAGAAAACTACAGTGATTCTTACTGGTTTGTCTCTGTATGTGACTTGGTGTGTTTCTCTTACCAATTTTAATTTTCTGTCCTTGTTTTCTTTTTTATTCATTTTTGAATATGATGTGTCTACATGAGATTTTCATTTGGTTAAGTCTATTTGGTGTCATATAGGTCTCTTGAATATGAACATCTAGATCTACTTTGAAATGAGGAAATTTTTCTTTGATTATCTCATTGAGAAGATTCTTTATACAATTCATTTGTTATTTAATGTTCTCCCCTCCCCCAATAACTATCAAATTATTTATTCTGATCTCATCCCATACCTCATGGAAATTCTGATTATGATCAATATTTTTTCCTTGCCTATCCTGCATATATTCAGTATTACTCAGCCTATCTTCATTGTCTGATGTTCTTTCTTTGAGTCCTGAAGTTCTATTTTCTATTGAGTTTACTTTAATATTAACATCTTCCATTGAGCTTTTAATTTAGTTAACTGTGTTTTTCAATTCTAAGAGCCATGCTATATCTTTTTTCAGTGTGTCTAATTCTTTATTATAATGATATTTGAGCTCTTGTAATTGCTGTCTTATTTCCTTACTTAAAACTTCTTTTAATTCTTTGATCATTTTAATAATCAAGTTGTTGATACTTTCTTCTTAGTTTTCATCCAGGTCACTATCCATGGAATCCTTTTCTAGTGGTTTGTGGCTTTGAGAGGGAGAATTGTATTGCTTTTGCCTCATTTTCAGTGTCTTGGAGTGGTCCCAGAGATCACTCATTGGTTATTTTCACTTTGGGACTTTGTTGATGTGTTGTGGGGGTTTTCTCTTCTCTTACTTGGGCTGGGCACAATTTGGATAGTACAAATTAACAGCTGGCTCCCCAACCTGTGAATTATTATTGAGCTTTACAATTTCCAATACCTTACAAAATAAGGGAAAAGAGTCAATATGTATAGCCAATGCATACAATAGACAGTGTCGAACTGGTTAATTTTTTCCTTCTATGGCTGTTATAATGCTAATTACCATCTATGAGAAAAGAAGAAAAATCACCTATCTTCTACCAGATTGTTACTGTTAGACTGTACCCAGTTTAGAAGCAAACATCCATTTTCAAGTATGGCATTCACTTCTGATTTCCAGTACCTCACTAGGTAAGGGAAAATAGACTTGAGAGCAAAGGAAACACAAAGGAAAGTAGAGTGGAACTTGTGAAATTGGAGCAAAAGCAGCAAGAGCATGCAGATATCATAATATCTAATAAAATAAAAACAAAATGGGGCTGGAGCTATGTCTTGGTAGTTACAGTACTTTCCTGGCATGATCAAAGATGAAGACACAGTTTTGAACCCTAGCACAACATACACAATGAAGTGTTGGAGCAATAAAGGCCACATGAATAACTAAATAAAATTAATGTTCTACTTCTCTTTCTCTCTCTCACTCACTGTCCTTCTCTCTCTTGGACTAAATAAAAAATAAAAAATAAAGAGGAAGAAACTGAGGAAACAATTTTAGGGGAGACTGAGAGAGAGAGTGTAGATAACTGTCAGTAATGATGGTCACATTTAGATGTAAATCGCTCTTTCACAAAGCACAACCATTTAGAGGCATGCCCTACCTCCCTACACCTGAGCCTTCAGGCAACAGCCAAAACCCTGCTCTCAAGACAGAGCCGCAAGAGCTAATAAATTCCCTCACTTTGGACCACATGTTGCGGTTCTCTCCATTCCTAGGAGCAGCCATACTGCTACCCTCCTTAATAAAATCTCTTATCTCAGCTACCAGGGGTGTCTTTGCTGCTCGAGTGTGTCCAACAATGGTGCGTGCAACTCGGATTTCGTGTCTCCAGTGTGCCTCTCCCCAATCTCCTTTTGGGTTGAGCTGTCCTGGGCCAAGTGATTCATCGGCTGAGATTCCATTAGCCCAATCATCCCCTTGTCCATCCAAACACCAGCTCAATTTTCAAATAAGTCCACTCGGAATTGCATCTCTCTGCATGGTGATATCTCTATAAGGTGGGTGACGACCCATTTGCCATGCTCTTGTACATATATTGCCATGGCACCTGGCCCTTCCATTCCAGCAGATTCCCCTCTTGGCTTCTCTTAAACCTCTAAACTCATTTGTTATCTAAAGGGCCCCAGCACCCTTTAGATAACTCCTCAAAATGACCACTTAATGGCACTTTCGATCCCAACATTTTAAGAGATCTTTTCAGCTATATTGAACGAATGGGCAAATGGAAAGATATTCCCCTCCCTATTCCTCATGGGTATTCAAGCCTTTTCTTTTCTTCTCCACTCTGGCCCGATCTCTGCCTGTCTTGCAATTCCCTCAACTTCTCCCTGCTTTAAAACCTTCCCCCTGGTTGTTAGCATGGCAGCTCCTCCCCTCACAGCTTTTTCCTCCACTTCATTTGACTTTGATCCTGCTGACAACCTCCTCCCAGTCTCCAGAGCCCACTTTTTCTTCCTATTCCCAGCGAGCATCTCTCTTGTCCACCCCTGGTTCAAAGTGGGATTGCTCAAACTAGTTTCAGACCAGAGGAAAAAAGAGTGACTTTTAAATGTGGCCATTCTCTAAGTTTCAGAAAGCAGGAGAGGAGGGGAGAGTGCAGGCTGCTCCAGGTTCCAAGCCTTTTGAAATGCTTAAGAGGACTGCATTCTTTTGCAAAGGTCTATATTTCCCTCCCTTGCCTCAAGGGAGCTGCTCTCAGCTCCACACTGCCCCCTACCCCCTTCTGCAGCTACAGTCCTACAGCTATGGCTCCTCCTCCTCCAACCCCCCTATTCCCTCTATATCTAAAAGTATTGCTTTTTAGTGTTTTGCACAAGTACTACTTCTAACAGAAAAAAAAACTGAATTAAGATATGCCATCACCTACAGGACAGAGAAGATCTAATACTGACTTCTACTGTTATTAAACAAAAGAGTTTGGCTGATTCACTTCATGTTAATCTGTTAGTGTTAGACTTTGGATGGTGATAAAGACAAGCTACCCACGAACACTCCAGATGTCCTTGAGCACTTCTAAAGTCCTTTATCATGGACCCCTTAAACAACCCGAACATTCCTAGAAGAAAACCCAAGATGCTTGCAAGTTTGGGGGAAGGCAGAGGACAACAAACTGAAGGATAACTCTCCAAAATAGATGGGTTTTAGATTTGCTTACAGCTGAAAAGGGATAAGTCTGTCCCTTTCTCAGCAAACAGTGCTGCTGTTACATTAATGATTCTGGCCTAGTAGAGGAAAATGCTCAAACCCTTAGTAAATTAACTGAAGATTGGAAAAGTGGTCTATTCCCTCAGAATGGCTCCAGGGACCAATAGCCACTTGGCTCCTTCCCTTCCTGGGACCCTTGGCAGCTCTTTTCCTCCTTGCTCTAATTTTCCTTTATATTTTTCAGCTCCAAAAATTTTGAGCAAACAAATTTCAATCTTCATAACCACAAGACTAGTTAAATGTTCCTGTCCGGTTATTAGCCTTTGGGAAACCACCCTGAAGATCAATATCCCTAGACATCACAGTTCCAGAATCATCATCCCTAAACAGCAGGAAGTAGCTTCAGAAGATGGATCTTCGCCCCTGCTTCAAAAGGGTGGAATATTAAGTAATTTTCAATAATGATGACAATATTTAGATGTAAATTCCTCTTTCACAAAGCACAACAATTTAGAGGCATGCCCTACCTCACTACACCTGAGCCCGCAGACAACCGCCAAGCCCTGCTCTTGCCAGAGAGCCACAAGAGCTAATAAATTCCCCCACTGCAGACCACATGTGGCTGTGCTCTCTAGTCCTGGGAGCAGCCATACTGCTACCTCTCTTAAAAAAAAAACTCTTATCTCAGCCACCAGGGGTCTCTTTGGGAGTCCAACAATGGTTCCAAGCGTGTACAACAGAGCAGAATAATGTTTAGCTGTTGCCAGAAGAAAGCAAAGAAGGGTGTAGCCAAGAAGCTTATTGCTGGGAGGCTATACAGCTCAAAAACAAAATATCCAGGTCTGAAAGAACACAAAGAAAAACAAAAACAAAGGAAAAGAAACAACAATCAACAAACAAACAAAACAACAAAAAGAACAAAAAGCAATGCCTTAAAGGAAAGTTTGGAGGATTATGGGTTATTTCCACAGAGAAGGACAAAACAGACAGCGTGGGTTGATGGTCACCTCTGGCTCCTGGATGGAGGCACCTGTATTGTGAGGTGGCTAGAGGGCCTGCCTTTTTGTGTTCTCAGCTGGAATTCATAGTACCAGGAATCCTCCCAATATTCTTGTCATGTGGAGGGGTGCAGACCTTCGCCACCACAGCTACCTGCTCATATTACCTTTCAGCTTTCCTGGGTTGAGATCCTGGGAGCTTTTTTGACTGCCTGTCCAGACTCCTGTTCCACTCATCCCTGGCCCCAGCAGCTGCCGGCAATCTGTGGATCCTAGGGCAGCTGAGAAAAGGGCTGGCAGATTCTGGGGCAAGGCCTTCCTGAACTCCTGGAATCTGGCACAGGTGCTGCCCTAAACTAGTGGGTCCTGAGGCCCTAACTAGCCCAGTACATTTGCTCCCGGAACCCTCTCCACCCCAAATTCAGAAAGCCTGAGAGCCACTCCGTCCTGGAACATGGGGCTCCTGGGATATTCTTGCCCTGATTTCTTGTGGCCTAAGGCAGTCAGAACATGAGACTCCTGGGGCAGTCAGCAGCAGATGCTTCCTCACCAGGTATAGTCTCTGACTCACATTCCTGGATGTCAGAGCAACTGCCTGGACTGAACACTTTCTTAAGAAGGTGATCTCCTGGCTCTCTGTGAACAGTTTGGAAGTGTGTCTAGGTTATGTGCACTAATGCAGATACTGATTACAGCCGAGATGCAGGAGCCCTTCTGATAGAAGGATTATCTGTGTCAATTTGTCCTTCCTGTATTTGTGTGCGAACCGGGAGCACAACCACCCAGTGGTGGTCCTTGCAGCTGGAGCTGCTTGCCACCTGTGATTTTTCTTCCTTGCTTTTTTTATCCGAGTGTCTGAGTGTCTAGTTTTCCTTCTTTGTCTACTAATAAATTTCAGTGAAATTTTGCTGTTTACCCACCTCATGGAAAGACACTTCTCCTTGCATTGGCATCCCACTTCATGGAGAGATTCTACACACAACCCTCCCACTTGTCAAAATCTTCCTCTTGCCTTCACCTTGTGTTTTTAATTAAGGAGATAATTTCACTTTTAATTCCTAATCCACTTTAAAAAATATTGGGTATTCTCAAGCACAGAATCATGTAGATAAAATTTTAAAAAGGAAAGCATCATTTTAATAAAGAATCAAGCCATTAAAAAACTATCTACTGAGATAGTTCTCTGAAGAGTAGAATACACTGGACTAAAATTAGTCATCTTCATTGTAAATCAAATTATTACATGTAGTATCTGGACACAACCAATTTGTTTATTTAGGCTTTCATTTCTATATATGAAAAATAGAGTGATGCAAACAGTTTATTTCTGTAGGAAATATTTGTCTGCCAGTTTAATGCAATTCTACTATAACTGATGAATTAAACCAAAGCCAGATATCAGATAATGCCAGGGGGGTAAGACTTGATTCCCACAAATACAACTCACACTGATCATTCATTTATGTGCTGTCTATAAACACTAGTTTGCTTTAATAGCAAAGTTAAACAAGTGTGAGATATCATGTAGCCATGAAGTCTAAATATGTACAGTCTGGCCCTTGATTAGATAAATTTTGATGATCTTAGTTGTGTAACATAACTACAAGCTCCTACATCTCATTCCATCCTTATTATGGAAGTTTAGATTCTTACATCTGGAACCCTGTCAAATAAAACTAAAGGATGGGCCAAGTGAACATTGGCCTTTAATTTACACAGACCTCCTTGTGCAAACCACTACATGCTTCTCTTTTAGGGCCTCTGACTTTTAAATAAGGATCTTTAGAATATATGAATTATTATGGTATATTAAATGAAAAAATGTGATAGTGGAATTTCACTCAAGCAGAATGGGACAGGGAGATTTTTTTGCCATATTTGTGTCAGCTGAGTCTAGTCTATAATGATAAATAAAGGATGATACAGAAAGTTACCAACTATAACAAAATATTAAATGTTTAAGGAAAAAAAAAACAAAACAAACTTTCAAAAATATTGGCTACACTTTTAAATATTTATCAATAGAAGTCCCTTTATCAAAATGTTTTAGCAAAATCATTAAGTCTGAAAACACAAAATTGCCTTCTAAAGTGTTTTAAATCCATTGCTAAAACCTTAGAATCACAGCATGATATAAAGAGTTCCACTACTCAAAAACCTTCAAACACAAATAATCCTGCAAGCCACCTTAACCACACAACATTTATGAATGAGAGCAGATTATATTGTTATTCATCTCTAATTTTAGGAGATGTTTCTTAGATACTGTAAAGTATTGAGGCTAAGCCAGAATTTAAATTATTTACATGCATTAAAACATTCTGAAATTTGCCTTTTAATATTCTTATGGCTCATCTTTCTGTAAAAAAAGATATAACAACTGTTAGTACTTTTTATTTATGATGTATTGACAGTATGATGTTTGCTTATTACAGAACTCCAATACCAATACAAAATATGGTGATATTCTAATATTTGGAAAATATGTTATTATGGAGCTGGAGCAGTAACTCAGTGCTTGAGGTGCTTGTATGGCATGTGTAAGGATGCAGGTTCAAACCCCAGCACCACAAACACAATGAAGTATGGTATAAATTAAAACTAGATTTTATTTTGAAAAAATAAATAAAATTGATTCTTTTTCTCTCTTCATTCTCTCCCTCTCTCTTCCTTAAAATAACATGTTATTATGTCAAATGAAGTGTGGTAGAAACAAAGGCCAGATGAAAAATTAAATAAATTTGATGCTTTTTCTCTCTATTTGATTATTTTTCTTTGCTTCATCTTAGATCTCTGCTTTTAATAATCACTTTTTCTAGTTAAATTCCAGAGTGTTTAATGGGCTTTATAAAAAGAAGATAAATGGGTGCTTAATAAGAAATAATATTTCTAGAAAAGTTGACCTATTCCCAAAGGTAGGAAGTAAGCAAAATGGATGTATTTTGTTAACAGTTTTCAAAATGACACAGTTAAATTTTTATGGAAGACAGCAAAAGTCTGAAGCTTCATTACACAGTGCAGTTCCAGGCTTTCTAATTATCACATATGTGACAGAGACCACTATCATTTTCAAAAAGACCTAGGATGATGTGTTCCTCTTCTCAGCTGAGAACTAGCTGCTGATTCTAGAAAAAGAAACCTGGCGAATTTTGCTCTATCAGGGTGTAAAGAGTTGAAAGTAGGAAAAAATTTTAAGTTGACTGATGAAGATGCTGTAGAGTTACCAATGAGTAAAGGTATAAGGTCAAAAATATCACACACACGCTCTCTCTCTCTCTCTCTCACACACACACACACACACACACACACACACACTTCCTTTTTGACGAGAAATTGGATCCAAAATACCTTTCTGGCATCAACCAAATGTGTGTTTGTGTGCCTGAGAGAAGGAAGCAGGGAGATAGAGAAAAACATAAAGATGCACAAAGACTTGAAAACTATCATTTTTTTTGTAACATAAATGAAATTTATTAAGACTGAACTATGGCTAACCTACTGGTCACAGAATTCTCAATCAATGTCCCCATCCATCTCTAAAGTATAGCATTGTACTTGTTAGGTCATCTTTTATGTCCCTTCACAGAGTATACTCAGAAATTTTTAACTATCTGAAACAAATCAAAATGGTAAATATCAGGACTACTTTTAGGAAATTAAAAATGAAGATCAAATATATAATCAATCAAGGTATCCTTTACTCTGTCTCTTATTCATATTAACATTTTTCAGTTAAGACAAAACTCAAGTCTGATTGGGGAGAAGGGTAATTGAATGAAATTATTAATAAAATTAATAATATTCTTAGTAATGTTCTTTAATAATATGGCATTCCTACACAGACTTGATTGTGTCCTGTTCTTATAGATACTTGCAAACCTTCCCTATGTATTGTTTTATCAACCATTAGCTAAAATTGCATAACTGCATAACAGTGAAATCCACGTAATTATTATTTAGCTCCATTCCAGGTAAAAATCTTATGAGTATAATTTCTCTGACTGCTATTATGAGAAGAAAATAATGTGATTTTATGACTGTAGAAATGAGATGCCATTTCAAAGACAACTGGACTTGATCAGTTATAGAGGGTTATGTTTTGGATATGTTATATTTAAAATTCCAGTGACTTAAGACTTAGCAAGGATTCAGTTTGTCAGTGCAGCTCGCCTGCATTGGTGTTTGGAGGTCGGAGAACTTGTGTGACATCATTTTCATGAGATTTGTCATGTTATAGTCAGATATCCAAGAAGAAAAAATATGAAACTCCAAATGGGAAGCTTTAAAGTGATAAATCCAGGGGCATACTATTGTTTGCTTCTGTTCCATTACTTAAAATACAGGCAAATGCCAACACTCAGGAATAAAAATGGTGGGGGAATGTAGTTAAACTGTGCAGCACATAAGAATGGCAGAATAGTATTAATTAATGGCAGAATGGCAGAACAGCTGACAGTATGTCCCACAATTTTGGAGTTAAATTCTAAAACAAGCCTGCAAAACAAGATCTTCTTTGTCATGAGTCTTAATGATTGCAAATGTCTCATTTTAACTTAATGTTCACAAAGAACTTTCATGTATTTTAATTATATTTACCAGATCCCTGCACAGTAGAGCTAAGGCAGGCAGTAGGATTTCCATTGTTACACTGAAGTAAACTGAGGATTGAATTCAAATTTTTATGACTATAGACGATCAAACATCATTGGGGGGTGATTTTTTCTCATTCTTTTATATAGACACTTCCCTAGGTATTATAGGATAATTGGGCTTGTACTTATTCTGATAAAACAATAAGGATAAACATGAGAGATCTAAAGAATTTTGATCAATCCAAAATCTGCATGGTAGTTTAGTATTGAAGGAACAAAGGCAGTCATGGTAAGGGGATAAAATATCCTGGAGTCGGTAAATATACTTTTCAAAATATTTTGATGAAAAAAATTCAGATTCTTTGGAAGAACAGTAAGTATTGTTTTCTACAAAACTTATAGAAAACAAAGCAAAAAAAAAAAAAAAAAACCAAAACAGAAATGTTCTAGTATATTTTAAGTGTAAAAGCAATCTTGCTTCAGGAAATCTGTCTCAGTGTTGAATATCCTAGTTGAATTTAGAAAATTCAAATACTTTTAAATTCAAACATGATAGTATTTACTGAAATTGTACTTCATCATTTTCTAGTTCTGTAATGACCATTTGAAAAATAATCCCTTGCTCTTTTAAATATGCCAAATTCTCATTACAAATTTTAATGTTTTATTATTTGAATTATTTTTCTTCATATTTTCTCTATCTGAAATTCACAATTAGTTTTGTCATATCAAAATATCATATAATAAATAATAATAATGGTAATAAAATCATTCTGGTATTAGAAATAGTATTTCTTGCACTGTCTCTTTTTAAATATATTTCCCTGTGAAACACTTCAAGCTTCTTTTTGTTTTGAATTGTCAATAAAATTTTGAAATAGATATCTTTGAAAGTAAAAAATTTGCCCTTCAATTTTCTTCATACTTATATGTACAAATTAATTTGTTTTCACTAAAAATAATTTTCTCTTCTGTATATAAATGAAAATGTATTTTGAAGTCTCATCAGTAATAGCCTTGTAGCAGCATGGCTGGAAATATGCCTAAATTCATCTCTCTGAACATGGTAAAATATAAATATGTTTTTCTGATCTTAATTGTGTGAAGATCCGGAGAAAAAGAGATAAATTCCAGTATTTCAATTTCATGTGTGGAATGAGTTTCTCCCATCAGTCACGTGGTTTTACTAACAATCTTTTCCTTCTAAAGTTAGAAAGTCTCAGTCATTGGACTGTAACATTTAGGTCTATCTCAGAGTATATAATATTTATAAGAAATTATTTAATATGATTAAGAGTAGAAGGGTGTATCTATAGGTAATAGAAAAGAAAAAAATGAAGGCTTTAAATAGTTTATAAGTTGATAAAATAAAAGAAAGACTATGCTGTCTGATAAAGGATGAAGTACGTGGTTGAGGCAATAGAAGTTCATCATAGAATTGTATTAATTTAATTTTTACTTATCCATTTCTATTTTTATGATGTCTTAAATAACCTCATGAAATGTACATCTATGTTACTCTCCCAGTTATAATTTTTAAAAATGTGCATGTCAATAAAAAGCTAAAATTTTTCCTTAAATATAATTTGAATATAAAAAATGAATGTTTTACTGATGTCACAATCACTCCTTATAGGACATCATCAAATTCTTGACCCTCACTAAGTGGGAACAAGATATTATAAATTTGGTTGGTTTATTTGAATCTTTTGTGTGCAGAGATAGACCAGAAGAAATAAATAATTTGACATAGTATAGTCAAAGTTTTGTTTTTTCATAAATGGAAACTATGATATATTAGTTAATTTTTAGTCACTGTGGATAAAATACCTAATATGAACAACTTACAGGATGAAAGCTTATTTTGACTTATGGTTTCAGAGGTTCAATCCAGGGTCTACAGTTGATATTTTTCTGGGCAAAGAGTGAGGTAGTATATCATGGTCTAAGAGCATGGTGGAGGAAAGTTGCTCAGTTCATGGAGGCCAGGAAGAATAGAGAGAGGGAAAGGAACCTTAGGGAAGATCAATCCTTCCAGGCCATGCACGCAGTGACTCCCATCCTCTTGCTGCAGTCCACCTGCCTACACTTAGCACCCAGTTAATCCTTTCAAACCAGGATGCTCTCACAGTGTACTCGATTTATCTCTGAATATTTCTTTATTAATATAGGAGTTTTAGGGGGAAACATCATATTCAGATCATTATATATGAAAAATAAGGAGTTTAACATTTTCTTCACCACTAGGGATGTGTTTACACAAATATCAATGAGGAAAGAAATATTGTATATTAAAAAATACTTTCTCTTTATGCTGTATTTGTAAGTTCCTCAGACAATCAAATACCAGTAAATTTGAATGTCAACTAAAATACATCAATTTTAGTATAATTGTATCCCAAATTTTGGATGAGACATACTTAAGTTAAAAATATCTGTTGTTTATCTGAAATTAAAATCCAATTATATTCATATATATATATATATTTTTTTTTTTTTAAGATACAAGGACAGAGTGAGAGAAAGACAGAGAGAATCAATTTTTATTGAGTTTTTCACATTGTCTTCATTGCCCTGTCACTTAGTTGTGTACGTGGGTGCTGGGGTTTGAACCCATGTACTTGGGTATGTTGGGCAAGCACCATAACCACGGAGCCACTGCTCTAGCCCCTCATATTTGTTTTTAATAAGTTTGTTAACCCTAGAGTTATAAATACTTTTTTTATTGCTCTAATTTTGCAAAAGGACATGCAATCATTATGAATTAAAATAATAAATAAAATTAAATGAACAAAATTAGGGTAAATAGTAATTTCAGAATTTGTAATGTTTTGCACTTTAGAAAGGAACCTGTGTCCTATGTCATGAAGCACCTAATATTTGGATCAGGAGCAGCTATGCAAAGTTACTTATCTACTTCTTTAGCAAATTATGAATGTAAACTCTGAATAAATACACTGAATTCCATTCAAATTCTGGCATTGAATGAGTTCTTAAGCCCTATTTCTACACCAAAAAATACAAAACAAAAAATGTCCCTTTTAAGAACTCTTTTTAGATCATAGATTGCAGATAAATGGATATAATCACAAATAAGATTTTAATGAGAAGTTTGTTTTTTTGTTTTTTGTTTTTTAACGAGAGAGGGACAGTGAGGGAGCAAGAGAGAAAAAGAGAAATAATTTTTTTATTTAGTTTTTCACGTGGCTTTCGTTGCTCCAAGACTTCGTTGTGTACGTGATGCTGGGGTTCGAAGTTGCACACTTGTGCATGCTGGGCAAGTGCAGTAGCCACAGAGACACTGTTCCAGCCCTTTAATGAAATAAATTTTACTTTTACATTATTCAAGTATCATTTGCCAGAAATATGCTTGTTTTTTATGTTCATTATGATTTTTCCTTTTCAAAAGAGGCTGACTTTTTCCCATGGATAAGGTGTTGGTCATTATTATTGTTATAAACAGAAACATGGTCTCTATTTGACCTTCATGTTGTTCTTGCCATATAAAGAAATATTTGGATCTATCCCAATTTTCTCTTTCTAAAAACTGAGGAGAAGGAAGGGACTGGGCAATTGTAGTAGTAGGATAAATTCAGTTAACTACACAGAAAGCGAGGACAATAAATTCCTATGCAACAAGCTATGTTGGATTAGACAATGAACACTAAAATTTTCTATGACCACTAAAAAGTTATTAAACTGCTATGTTAACTGGCCACTACAGAACTCAGGAAAATATTAGAAAGTGATAGCAGTCTAATACAGTCTCACACACTCGTATTTAGGAAACATTCCCCTTCTTTGTCATTTGGACAAGACATATTTTTTGTCATTATAATGAAGAATTAAAGAAGAAATTTAAGCCATCTGTCTCCAGAAAAATGTTAATACAGACAACAACCGATACTTTCTGTTATTTGGAAAGGAATTCTATTCATTCACTGAAGATTATCCCTCCTCGTGGTCACTTTACCAAGGTTGTAATGCTTTTTGTACAGCACAGGGTGTTTAGCTCTTATTGACAAAACTGCTATGGTCTGTTTACAATCTCAAAAACTTTTATACTTAATCTACTCTTTTGCTATTTGAAAATATCCTTTTATATTCATTTTATCAATTACATTGTGCTTGGCTTCTTAAAATTTTTAGAGTTTTAATTAAGGGTATATATATCTATACATATCTATCTCTTTCTATATATATGTACTTGAAAATATAAAAGCACTAAATACATGAAGTATTATATTTCTGAAGATTACAGCATATTAAAAGAGGTCATTATGTAGAAATACTTCAGTAAGCAGATCACAAGGAAAATGTTAATGTTCTATATGTAAAATTTTAAAAATACCAGTTTTGCTTTTCTGAAAACACTATGCCTTTTTAAAGAAGGTCTTGAGGAATACCAATAACATACAATTTCTTTCTTTTTTTTTTTACATATCTACATCTCCTTTTTGAAAATATAAATTTATTTTTTGAGAACTAGGCTCCATTTTATTCTTATATCATTACAGTAAGCCCACACTTCATATAGAATATGAGTATAAACTATATATCTCCTAAAAATATAATCATTAAATATATATTTGGAGAATTCCAACTATAGAAAATTACAAGAGATTGCTTCAAACTTACCAATAAGAACAAAGTAGGTAATCCAAACTTTATATGTTTTTAATCAGTTAGAAGGAACTGAAACCCAAAGGATGACAACACATTTAAAGTCTGAGATAAGAATGATTAAGATCAAGTTGACCTATGTGTTTAGAAGACACCAAGTTAAACACTGACATGAATAAGTTGAAAGGAAAAGAATGGAAAATATTACTACCTGGACACTAAGGAGCAAAACTCTACCATGACTTAACTATTATCAGACAAAATAAAGTTTATGATAGAGTATGATCAGGGGGCTGGAGCAGTGGCTGAGCAGTTATAGTGCTTGCCTGGCATGTGCAAGTACGCAAGTTCAAACCCCAGTACCATGTACACAACAAAGTGTCAGAGCAGTGAAAGCCACATGAAAACCTAAATTAAAAAAAAAGATTCTTTCTCTCTCTCTCACTATCCCTCTCTCTCTTAAAAAAAAAAAGAGAGTATGATCAGCTATTTTATAAAAAGACCAATTTGTAATGAAGGAACAGTCAGTAAATCAAGAAAAGTTGATGCTATATTATACATCCCCTTATAATGATGTTCCCAAATATAAAATGTTCAAAAAAACCCAAAAAGGTATGAAATACAAATCTCTTATTTGTACAGAGGTATCAACATGTCTCTTTTAGCAGCAAATAGATCACTTAGACAAAATCCATATGAATGAGAATTTTAAATTTGATCTTAGTAGTCTGAACTACTAAGTTAAAGAAAAGCAGATTAAATGACAATGAGATATACCAGATACGCACTGAAATGGGAAAATAAGCACAATTGGCCTCACCTTCCATAGAGTGTGTAAAGCTACTAGAACTCTCACAGAAGGCTGATAGGTGTGTCCAATTCACAAAATTACTAGCACAATTCTCTAATTCCCTAAAAGGCTAAACAATTTCATTCTTAGATAATTTATTTAAGAGGATGGAAACATAAATTAACAAGAAAGCGTTTGCAAAGATATTAATTACAGGTTTATTCAGAATACGTAAAGACTGGAAATAATTCAAATTTTAATCAGAGTGTAAAATGATAAACAAACCATGTTATATTCATACCAAGGATACTATTTAAAACCTAAATATAATAAAAATGGCCATTCTACCAAAAGCTTTATATAGATTTAATGCTATCCCTATAAAGATACCTATGTCGTTCTTTAAAGACATAGAAAAAGCAATTCTCAAATTCATTTGGAACAACAAAAAAACAAGAATTGCCAAAGCACTACTAAACAAGAAAGATGAAACAGGCGGTTTTGCCATTCCAGATCTAAAAC
>PVKS010019227.1:0-38728 GCA_004027875.1 Aplodontia rufa
AAAAAAAAAAAAAAAAAAAAGGAAACACAACTTATTTCTGCCTACTATGCTCCAGGCCTTCATAGAGTTACCAGGAACACATTCATAAAAAAAATGAGAATACCTACACTTGTGGAATTTACATCCTAATAAATGACGGAAAGAGCAAGGTACTGTCTTTTCTGAGAACTTTGGCTGAATCAGGATTATCTTTTAAAAAAGAAGACAGGGGTGCTTTCTTATATACAAATTACCTTCTTTTCACATGACCATTTTCTCTCTCTTCAGGCAGTATAGCGGATATTATTGTCTCCTCTGAATCTGTCCTTAGACGTCTACCTGAACATCCAGTGGAAAGTAGTACTTTTACTTTAAACAATGAAAGAGATCAGCCATTTCCCAGAGTTTATTCCCTGTCTATCAAATGAAGACTACCTGGCCTGTCTATGCCAAAGAAATGTAGTTGTATTGTCCTGGAAGAACAATCTAAAAGTTAGTGTTTTGATGATTTTTTAAATGTATTTTTTACATTTACATAAAAGTTTAATTTTGATATAATTTCAAACTTTTATAAAGTTTAATAAATCACTATTTATTTAATCTATTGACACATTAAATGGTAGACTTTCACCAAGTGATCAAGTTTCAATTTCTTATTTCTAGTCAACAATACCCAAAGATATTTTTGCCTCATCTAATTTTCAAATGTTTCACTTATGTTAATGGATGACTCTTTGGAAGTGTAATTTGAAATTTATAAGAACAAGTTATTTTTCCCTTTTTGTTGCCTACTTCTGATTTCATTGCTATTTTCTAGAAGGTGACAATTAATAGTCCAGGTTCTACAGACTTTCAATGTGTATGTTTCATGTGTTTCCCTAAAAGAAAAAACAAAATAAGAATACACATATCCCATGCTGATATTTGCATATACTCTTATTTCACAACATGGTAAATTAAGACATTTAGCAATTTTCTTCTTAGACAATAATCTACTCGAGTAGATTATTGTCTACTTGGCAGACAAGATGTTTCAGTTCTCACAAAACTGTACCTTGAAGTGATAACATATTCTCAGAGAGAAGCAGACAGATGGAAGGGCAGACAGATGACTAAGGCCATATGTGACTACTTGAGAAGTCTGCCCTGCTCTTGAACATCTTGTGCATTGCTGACCTTATCTGTTTGGTTTTTAGGCTATAAACCAAGGGGTTAAGGACAGGAGTCAGAAAGAGGAAGACATTGGCCATGGTAACATGGAGAAGAGGAGATGTGAATGTACCAAACCTGTGAATTAAGGCCAGCACAATGAGGGGCATGTAAAAGATAAAGACAGTGAAGATGTGGGAAATGCAAGTATTAAGTGCCTTGAGCTGACCATCTTCTGAGGCAATACCCAGCACTGTTTTCAAAATCAAGATGTATGAGATGACAATGAACACAGAGTCAGTTCCAAAGGAGCAGAGGACTAGAGACAATCCATAGATGATGTTGACTGTGACAGGGCCACATGCCAGCTTCATCACATCAGGATGGTAGCAGTAACAATGGGATAGAATGATACCCTTGCAGAAAGGCAATCGCTTGAGCAGGATTGGTAAAGGAACCATTAGCAGCACACCCCTAAACACAGCCACAAGCCCTATTCCTATAATTCGAGAGGGAGTTAAAACCACAGTATAGTGCAGTGGATCACAGATAGCTACAAACCGGTCAAAGGCCATGGCCAGGAGGATGGCTGACTCCATGGAGGAGAAGGTATGGATGAAGAACATCTGAGTTAGGCAAGAATGGAACTCAATCTCTCTCTGATTCAGGAGGAAGACATTGAGTACTGTAGGTAGAGTTGATAAAGAGAGACCCACATCTGTAGCTGCCAGCATAGACAGGAAGATGTACTGAGGCTCATGGAGGTTGGAGGTGGTTTTGATAACAAAGAGGATGGTACAGTTTCCTAGGAGGGCAATTAGGTACATGATGCTCAGTGGGATAGAGATCCATATTTGTACAAATTCCAGTCCAGGAATACCTGTTAGAAGGAGAGTGAATGGCTGAAACCAACTATTGTTTGTAAGCTCCATATCATGCCCAGATCAAATGTTCCTGTTGAAAGAAAAAAAATCATAGATTTGAAGATAGGAAGAAATAATGCACTTGACTCCTCCCAGGTAGCATTAGTCTTCGACATGTTTACATTAAACAGTTGATCCTTAGACAGTTTTCAAACCTATCTGAATGATCATGTGGAGTTAGGATGATGTATAACTGCTATGAAAAGCTAATGGAATTCTTTGATCTAGAACACTCAAACATTGATCAAGTGAAAATGAAAATTGAAGACATTATTATTATCACAATGCTTAGAAAAAAAATCACCCTCAGAAATCTTCCTCTTTCATGGTATTATTTAATTACATTTGTATCTACTTTTATTTTCTGCCATCTTTGCAAAAACTCTCAAAGAAGTTCTTGTACTTTCTCCCCCATTACTATCATACCTGTGAACAATCAGACATCTGGAAATCTGGAAACATGTACATTCTTTGTACATTTCTCCCTGCAAAAATAGACCATAGGATACTTCAATAACCCACATAAAACTCAATTCATCTTAAATTAAAAAAAAACAAAAAAAAATTCATGTGATACCTCTTACAATGAACTTCTGAGTTCTTTGTTATTGTTTTTAATTTATGCTTATTTATTTTTCAAATAAAGATACCAAAATGTAAGAGGGATGATAATATAAAGATGAGTGTTATTATTTATTAGCTGGTGCTAAAATAATGTCAAACATCAACAAATCATTTCTTGAAAATATTTAAAATACCTCTTTTCTAAAATACAAATATAATGTATTAATAATCCATAAATGCCTATATCTTAAAAAATGTGTTAAATATAATTGAAAGAAATAGTGTTATTTCATATTTTATTCTTTAAAGATGTGATAAGAGATACTATTTATGATTGGTTGAATAAATTTAGATTTATATATTTAAAATTGCAGTTTTCTTTGTAAGAACAGTATATACTGATACAATTACATTTGAAAATGGAAAATGGGGTTGGGAGGATAGAAAATAACTGAGATAAACCCTTATGAAGAAGAGCATAAAATCTGAGCACAATGTCTTTTGAAAAATTACTATTAATTTTAAATATAACTAAAAGTACAGAAGCACCAGGAAAAAAGTCAAACAGAAGTTAATGAAGGATTCTTTCTCAGGAAAAGAGCTAAAGGCACAGAAGATTGGGGCAAGAAACTAATCCATTTTTTTTCTCTCAGCCAAAATGAAAATTTTTGTAATTTTTTAGAATTATATAAATATTCTCTGAAGAGCAAATGCCAGATGAATCACAACTTACTACTTTCCACCCACTGATATGTAGACCTACGATTGCTTTGTCCTCTATGCTGACATCCCCAGCAAGGACCACTTGTTCTGTCTTACTGCATCCTTTCACACTATGGCTGTATTCTTGGGGACTTAGAATACCAAGGATAAAATATGCCTAATGCAACTTTATCATCTACACTCATAGAATACTGGAGTAAATCAGGCTGAGAAAACAAGCCATAGTGCATGAGAGATTAGAGTGTCCAGGCACAATACAGACACTGCCCACATATATCACATAGCTCTTCAGCACATTAAGCCAAATAACTCCCTTTAAAACCTGGAATTCTGGGGCTGGAGCGGTGGCTCAGCAGTTACACTGCTTGCCTGGCATGCGCTAGTACACAAGTTTAAACCCGCACCACGTTCACAATGAAGTGTCGGAGCAATGAAAGTCCCATGAAAAGCTAAATAAAATTGATTCTCTCTCTCTCTCTCATTGTCCTTTTGTCCCTATCTCTAAGAACAAACAAATAAATAAAAATATGGAATTCTAGCCTACCAAATCACCATACCTGATTTAAACATTCACAGACACACATGCTACAAATGCATATGTACGTGTACAATCAGCCCTCATTTTGCTTGTCTCCTCCAGAATACACTGGACCTCACTGTCTTCTTTATACTTATCTTTCCCTGTGTTCTTAGCATTGACACAGGCATTGCTAACATCACCAGCATCAAGACCATCATCAAAACCTTGCAAATTCTACTGTGAAACTCCAGAATGCAATTGGCTCCTATCATTTTCTAGTTCGTTTTAATAATTTTTATATCTATATCTCTTATCCTTGTCAATGAAAATATATTTTGTTTCTACCAATTTAATTTTTAGTCACATTCCAATCCAATTAGTTTGCTTGACACACATTTTCAGTCATAACCATGCCTTATTCAAATTTTACAGCAATTAAATCAGTAAAGACCAATTTATATTCAATGTTCTATTGAAAAACTCCTATGATTATTTCATATCACAAGAATTCTTCCAGAATTCATTCTGCAGTTCCTCACTTTTCCCATTCCTCCTCCTTTCCCCTAAATTTCATCTCCTAATCCACTGAATTCAAATCCTTTTTAAATGATTATTTCTCCAATCTTTCAGTAAGTCCAAAACAGCACTTTTCTCTTTTTTCTGTTAGGATTCTTCTTCACTTACACCTTAGTTTCTCTAGCATTCTTCTCGACTTTGCAATGAAGACTCTCTATTGTTGGCTTTCTAAATTCTCTTCCACTGTGAGCTTCCATGACTTTTCATTCTAGAAAGGGAAAGAAACCTTCAGTTAAGTAACTCATATAGGCAGGCAGTGCCCCATCTCATGTTTTAATGAACATGCTGTGTGCTCTCTCACCATGAAACCAGAAGCCCCAGCACAAGTTGGCAGGTTCATCCCCACAGCACAGTTCTCATTCAGCCTCACCCTCTTTGGCACAGGTGAGGAAAGGTGCATTGTTAGGAGATGATCAAAATCTTTGATTGCTGCTTCTTTCTGACCCCAAAGTTATTTATTACAATCAATGGAGAATCACTGATGAAAAGTGCCAGAGGGAGATTATAAAAATATTCCCCTGAGATAGTGGTTTTAACATCAGACATGAGATGCCATGAAAACAAATTAAGGGAAGTCAAGTCATGCCAAAGTTGCTTCTCTCAATATTCTAGAGTCCTTATATCATACATTCAAGCATGAGACCACTCTTTTCCTCTACTCTATCACAAGCATGTGATATAGAAAGGGAAATCAACACATGTTTGATTAATAAAGAATAAATGGATAGGGACTTTCAGTTTTGGACAATGGAGTAAGAGGCATTGAAATTATCTTCCCACCTAAAACAGTCAAAATAAGTAGACTCTCTCTGAAGCAACTATTTTCAAAATAATGAATGTTGTCAAAAAATACTATAATCTCTGAGATATAGGAAAGCATATATTGTAAGTGTTAAAAATGCTGTGTCTCCCTGCTTTGGAATTTTAGCTCAAGTAAATGAAGTAGAAACTTAAACAGAGCCTGTGAATCCACAGAGATGAAAAGTCATTGCTGAGAAGTGAAAGAGAACAAAGTATTGGTTCATAGGAGTGAATAACAGAGTTGCACAAAGAAAACATCTGCAGAAATATATACCAGTCATTTGTGGTTGCATTTGTGTGAGAAAACCGAGGCAAACAAAAACAAACAAGCAACATTCCCCAAGCATCCCCGGGTACGAAAGGAAATATGCCCAGAGCTCAATCCGGCCTGAAAAAGAGCTTTCCCAGCCAAACTGCAATGCCTCATAATTTACAGGGAACTGAACAGAGTACATGGAAAACAAAGCTTTCGCAATGAAAAATAAGTAGTAAGTCATAGACTAAATGTTCTCCAGTTATGCCTGATAAGCTTTAAAAGTAATACTGCTGGGCTGGAGCAGTGGCTCAGCAGTCTCTGCGCTTGCCTGGCAAGCAAGAGGACCCGGGTTCAAACCCCAGAACCACGTACACAACTAAGTGTTGGAGCAACTAAAGCCATGTGAAAAACTAAATAAAGATGATTCTCTCTTTCTCGTTCTCTCTCACTGTCCCTCTCTCTTAAAAAAAAAAAAAAAGTAATACTGCTTCCTGGAACTTCAAATATAACTTCAGAACAAAGGTTAAGCATATTTAAGGAGCGGGAGATTAGAGAACATGGAGATGATGGTCAAGGTTTGCAAATTTTGGTACCCAGGACTTAGATCACAAGTGAGTCTAGACAGAGGTGAGTCTATACACCCATGGACCACCATTATCTACTTCAGCTTTGTAAAAAATATGAATAAGCATGCCTGACTGTCAGTGTCCAGGCCCTAGACTGGTTCAGTGGACAGTGTTTGTAGGCCCTGATTATCCCTTGTGAGTCTCCTGCCTCTACCTCCTGAGATACTGGGTTTACAGGCATACACCATAATATCTAGCTCTTATCTGCTGCTCGATTACTTCTTGATTCTGGAAAATTGAACTTTCCTTTTGAAAAATCAGTCAACCATCAGCTCAACATATGCAGGCTCTCTGTCTCCCAGAGTCCCCATAATTCTTTTCTAGGAAATACTTCCATCTCATCTCCTCAAAATCCCTAATACAAGTCATAGTAGTTTGTTCATCCTTACTTTATACTCTGGATACTTTTTTTCTTACTTGCAGATTCCTCTCTCTCTCTCTCTCTCTCTCTCTCTCTCTCTTATTTTTATTATTCAGTACCTGTAATTGAACCCAGAGACTCATGCATGCTAGGCAAGTCCTCCACTACTAAGTTGTATTACAAGACTTCTTCTTTTTTATTTGCATAAGTTTTGGCATTACTTAAATAAGCATTGAATTTTATTTTATTATACAATTCTGGATAAAATGGGAGACTCAAAAATTTCTAGTGCATACATTTTTAGCTATATCTCTAGCATATAACATATTTGATAATAGTGACAGCCTTGATATTAAAGAATGACATTTTAATTCATTTTTGAACTCCATTTTGGCTCAAAAGAGGAAACAGAACACTACTACAATAGCCACACTGAGTGTGCTTTTATCATGATGGGAAATTCTTAATTCTAAAAATCATACATTTACCTCCTTCCTTCCAATTTGTCTTCATACAGCACTCTTATGACTAAGTCCATACAATGTAGTTATTTGCTTTACATTGAAAAGTTGCCAATACCTTTTGATCATTCTAATTACCACATTCCATACTTCAATGCCAATCTTTTCAATAGCTGTGTGCACACTGAAGCCTTTAGCTATTATACAGCCAATACCTTGCAATGTAATCAGATCCTCCCTTCACTGATTTCTTGAAATTAAACTCAATACTGGTGATTGTCCAATATATTAATTCACATTCTACTCTCAACATAATGATTGGAAAGTACAACTGAATAAGAAAGAGGGGAGAGGAGGGAAGGATGGAGAAGAATATAATGAAAATGAGAAAAACAGCTCTGGAAAAAGGCTCAGAACTGTGAAAATGTAGTAGGAAGACAAGAGTGTAATGGGACCAAAGACAAAGGGGAAGAAATTTTGAAGAAGGGATTGCTTGTGAATAACAAATGAAGCAGTAAATCACACCACAGTGACCTGGGTTTGACTTTCTGCTTTCTTAAAAGTTAATCAATGCAATTAATGTGGATCCTTTGAATTAAAAAGTCCATCGAATTAAGAGCTATCATTCTATGAACTAGTCTTTGCACTATAGACACAGCAGATAAAGAAGATATTAAATTCTAATATATATATAACTTTTTTTCCTTATTTTTTCTTTTCTGAATCTAAGAGACTTAGAGTAAAATTAAAAAATACAGTTCAATATTTTATCTGCTTTTTTCTCCTTTGAGTTCCAGGTCTATGATAGATTTTTAAATATTTGTATCTAGAAAAGTGTGTAGATACAAGTTAGTTCTACTTCAACCCGTGTGGATAGAGAGTTCAGAGTGATGACATGTGTCAACCAATGTCACAGGTGGTTGGCGACAGAGCTAAGGCTATAATTCAGATACTCATACTGGTCAGTTCTCTTTACAGTGCATTATACAGATTTGAGACACCTAACAGATTTATTCCTTTAGTTCTTTCAACTTTATTATTTTTAAACTTTATTGTTTCTGAACAATTGCTTTGATTTTCTATGAATCTTAGATTTCTTACTCTATTCCATATATTGGTCAGTGGCATCACTGTTTAACTCCAGTTTTTATTTATTTATATTTATTTATTTATTTTTCTTTAAAGAGAGGACAGTGAGAGAGAGAGAGAGAGAGAGAGAGAGAATCAATGCTTGTTTAGTCTTTCACATAGCCTTAGCTGCTCCGACACTTGTGGGTGCTGGGGTCTGAACCCACGCACTCACACATGCCAGGCAAGCGCCGCCACCGCCAAGCCACCACTCCAGCCCCTTAACTCCAGTTTTTAAAAGGTATTTTATTGCTTTTCATTCATCCCTAATTAACCTAGGGCACAAGAATTTTCTTTAACATATATATTTGTTCGTATATGCTTCTACTCTATCCCATTTTCACTGTTAAGGCCACATTCCTTTTCCTTCCATGATATTTACTCAACAAAATATATTGTTAGATGCTGAAAATATAGTCATATACATCATGAAACAAAATTTATTAGTGAATAATCTCATAAAATATGCAATTAAAATTATTGGTGTATAAATGGAAAAAAGAATGAAAAATAAGCATATCACGCATTTGCAAAGACTGCTTTGAAAGAATAAATCTTAAATTTTGATCATATATTTTCCTTAGTACTACAGTAAATATTAGAAAATCATGAAGTATTTTTGAATAATAATTCCTTCTTAGCCTAGTGAGTTAAATGAAAGCCTTTAGATTGCCTTCAGATTTCTGAAACTTTAAGGTCAGAATCTACTTGCCCAGTCTTTTGGCATATATCTAAGATCTCAATTGCTAGATGGCTTGATGTGTATAGTGATTCACTTTGCTGATTTAAGCCTTTAAATTCTATTGTTTCTTCTTTCCAAAATTAAGCTTTCCCTTGAAATTCCAGTTACAATGGAAGGGACATTATTCATCATTCATGCCTTGAACATATGGGCATTGCCAGGTTAGCCTGTGAGAGCATCAAAGTCAGCATCTACTATGGGGTGATCGTGGCTCTGTTCTCCTCATGCCTTCATGTGGTGCTTATCATCATCTCCTACATCCTCATACTTTGTACTGTGTTTAGAATTCCTTCCCGAGAAGCCTGACTAAGGCTCTATTACTTGTGGTTCCCATGTCTGTGTCATCCTATTCTGCACACTAACTTTCTTTTAATTCATTGCTCACTGGTTTGGGGAACACAGCATACCCCCTCCACATGCATATCCTCCTTACTAATCTTTCTGTGGTGGTGCTGCACACACTCACCCCTATCATCTATGGAGTTAAGAGAAAGCAAATTCAAGAGAAGATTATTCGGATCTTTTCTTTGAATAAGACCTTTTCTTGAAATAAACCAAACAACTTAGTTCTTTATTTTCCCAAGAAACTCCAAAACTGAAGCGCTTTAGAAGTTTAGTGTGCTATTTCTATTGTGCCAGCATTACGAAGGAAAATGACAGAAAATTTTTAGTAAATGAGATAATGTTAAGCTATGCCTATTTATGCAGTTTTTTGTTATTGTTGTTGTTCAGGACAGCATTAGGTGAAAGACACCATATTTTCTTTAAAATGATGGGCTTTCTTATAATATGATTAAAGCATAATAATTTGATGACTAGTTTGAATTTAACTTTATTTTTTCTTTTGGTGTAGAAACATTTTTTTTTAATTTTTAAATGTTTTATTAGTTCTTTTTAAGTTTATACATGACAGTAGAATCCATTTGACCTAATTATAAAAGCATGGAATGTAACCTGTTCTACTTCAGTCTCCAGTACTGTCCCATCCTGTTCCCTCTCCCAACTGCTCCCTCCCACTACTATACTGATCTTTACAATTCATCTGCAGGTATTTTTTTAATTAGTAGATACTGCCACAAAAGTAGGAGGACTAAGATACATCCCACCCTCAAACACTAAACACATGAAAAACAAAATCCCAAATTGATCTAACAGACCAATGAGCCTATGTTTCTATAAAATAGCAAAAAAAAAAAATAGTACTACATTTCAGAGAAAATAGTACTTAGCACACTTATCTCCACAATTTAGAAATTCAGCATTTGGTTCTAGATCAAGTTTGTAGTTCCAGGCAGCTGGCGTTGCTCAAGAGTATGTCAAGAGTATTTATTCCTCCTGGGAATCAGCATAATAAGTACATAATGGACATATAGTTTTATACTGATTATAAGGTGATTGAAAGACTTATATAACACAATCTACATAAAACTCCTAAGACAAAGCCCAGCACAACATGAAAATTAAATAACTTTGTCTACTGTTGTTATTAATTTTTATTTTTTATTTTTTAAAGACAGCTACAGAGATAGAAAGAAAATGAGATTCAATTTTATTTAGTTCTTCATGTGCCATCGTTGCTTCAACATTTTGTTGTATACATGATGTTGGGGTCTGAACCTGCATCCTTGTGCATGCCAGGAAAGCTCTGTAACTTCCAAGCCACTGTTCCAGCCCCTACTTTTGTTACTATTAGCAGTTGAGTTTCCCACATTTACAAGACCCTCAAGATAGAGAAAGGAGGTTTCTTCATTTTATTTCCTTTCTCATACATAGTTTAAAGCATTATGGGACATAATGCCTATAGTTAATCCTGGGAAATTAAAATTTAATTTTTTCAATGCAGAAATAGGAGAAATAATTTATCCATGATAAGTTTCAAAGCTATTAACATACATGTTAATTGAAATCATTGAAATGTACAAAAACATCAATGATGTGCATGCCTGTAGTCCCAGCAAATTGGGAGCCTGAGACAGGAGTAAAGATTCCAAGTATGAGGTCAACCTCAGCATGTTGTGGGGCCCTAAGCAACTTAGTGTGACCCTGTCTCAAAATAAAAAGTAAAAAGTGCTCAGGACTTAGCTCAGTGGTAAAGTAGCCATGGGTTCAATTCCCAGTTTAAAAACAAAAACAAATACAAATACAATAACAAAAAAGGAAAAAGAAAAGAAAAAGAAAGAAAGAAAGGTACAAATATTCTAACTTGGTTTCTAAATGAATGTAAAGGTAGCAGTGGACTCTTGATCACGGTATGATGTCTCTGTGAATTGAAAATATTTCACCATAAAGGCAATGATGTTGTCAATGGCTGTGGTAAAGGTATTCATTAAGAAACAAAAGGAACAATGTGATGTCTGATAACACAACAAAATAATAATTAGAAATTGAACAATAAAAGGCATTTAAATGTTCACTTGTATATACATACAAGCCAACCAATGCATATATGTATAAACATAGAATTGATAATAAAGGTGAGCATCCTAAAATCATTATTCCCATGATGAATGCATTAAAATACTTCATAAAAATACAAAACAGTGTAATAATTTCAGAACAAGTTACCACTGAGTATTTATATGGAAATGAACTTGAAAACATGTTTCAGAGAAGTCAGAGAATGAAGAATGATATATACCATGTGATTCTAAATGTGTGGATATGCACATATTCATATACGGAACCATGTGCACATTGTATTTGCAGAAAATTAAGGAATAATAAATAGAATTCTATTTATATTTTAATTTTTTTAAATAAATGAATCTTATCAAACTTTCCTATGTACACATATGAATATACCACAGTGAATTTCAGTGTTATCTATATGTTTATATAACACACTAATTTAAAAAGATACAAATAAATAAAGAAAGCTCAGTAAAGCAAAGGGAAAAGGGAAGGTAGAAAGTGAAAGAAACATTAGAGACTAAATTGGAGCAAATTGTATTCCATGCTTTTATAATTGTGTCAAAATGAGCATTGTGTATAACTAAAATGAATTATTAAAAATGTTTAAAAATTAAATTATAGCTACCCATTTTTTCTTTTCAATGTGACATATATAACATTAACATATTATTCCATCTTCCATATACATATTTGTTGTTTTACTCATATAAAAAATCTGATATACATTATTCATAATGAAATATTATCCAATAACTAATTATACAAAAATTATAGAATATTTATATTTGTGGCTTTCATTGCATCTCAAAATGATTTTTTAAATTAGTTTGAGTTTTCTATCACTCAGAAGGAAGACTTATTTTTTTCATAAAAAGACAGCAGAGAATGGTATTAGGCTTGTTTGAAAGTACTTATTTTAAGTTTTTTGTCATGAATGAACAATGAAAACACATATATGCCTATAAAAATCTTAGGCTGCATCTACTTTTTTTCAAAATTCTAGCTTTGCATTCTTCAAAATGTGTTAACATCTCAATGAAATTATTAATTAAAGTATACTATTGTAGTCTGAACATAAAGCTCACATCTACCTGTTAATCTCATGGAAGTCATGATTTTTTTAAAGATAACTATTCTGACAGACAGTATTTATATATTTCTCTCTTTTAATGCATTATTTCTTTCAGATAATTTGTTTAAATGTGTAATTTGATGATTTATTTTATTTTCTTCTGCTACCTACTCAGTTGCTCTCAAAATGTAAAATAGGTAAATAAAATGTCTAATTTACTCTTTATAACATCCCACTATAATAGGACTTTCTCAGAGTCATTCAAACCGCTAAACAAATGGAACAAACCATTCTTGGGTTGCATTTCATCTCAGTGAAGAAAAATACTTAATTATAAAATTGTCCAAATATCAACATGGATTTTTATTATTAACAAATATATTAGACAATTTGATATAAAAGCATCAAGTGATGTTGACAAGCCAAGCAGGGATGATATACTTAGTCTGAAGCTGCTGTGTTATGGATATATTGTTTGGGAAGCACAGTGTTAGCTTGTGATCCAAGACATCAAGATCTACACTCTGTACTGTAACCCTAAGAAGCTTTGAATAAATTGTGCTAATGAATATGTATAGTATTTAACACATTTGGTAAAGATAATTTGCAGTTTATTCTGAAAGCTGACAGTAAGGTAGGAATCTAGCTCAGTGACAGAGTGTTTACCTAACATATATGGGGTACTGGGTTTGGTCTCCAATACAGATGAGGAAAAAAACCCCCAAAGAACAAAAGAAATAAAAGCTGGCAATGAGGAATAGAGAATCAATTTGTCTTGATTTTAAAAATTTTGTATGGCCAGTGAGCATTTCTGTCCAAAATGCTGCACTGTGAATTGTTTGGGGATTTTAACCTTCTCTTGTAGGCCAATGTTGAACACATATTTAAATTATGTAACATTATTCTGTACCTAACAAAATTTATACTTTTTTTCCATGGAAGCTATGGTAATTAGAGTGTGAAATAGTTCTTTTAAAAGATTAATATAACTGAAAAACTTAACCAAAATTATCAGGAAATGAAATAATACAAATTATCAATTATATAGTTAGGGACTAGTATGATCAAATTTATACCAATATATTTAATAACTTGCACAAAAAAGGAAAATTCTTTGGAACACACAAACCACCAAGTCTCCCTCTGAAATTGTAATTAGAAACATTTTAACAAAGAATTTACCCAGCCCAGTTAGATTCATTATGTGAATACAATCACATATGTAGGAGGAAAATAAAATGAAAGCTATATAATTTTTTCAAAAAAAGTTAAAGAAGAAAATCCCTCCCAAACCATTTCATATGGGCTGCTGTTTGCAGATACAAATGGAGACTGTGTTACTACAAGGTAACAGAACTACTGGCAATTTCTTTTACAAAGAAAAATTTCTCCAGCAAATCTAGTCCTTAGCTGTATTTGAGGTCCAAATAATACTTGACTTTCCTGGGCAGACCTCCATCTTGGAAAGTCTCCATCTTTCAAATTCTTGAAGATGTCTTACTGTGTAGCTAGGCACAACATAAGCTCCGATCACTACTTCATATATTTCAGAAATTTAAGTTCTGTCTGTTTTTCAGTGACAGCTAATTATGTAAAGTGTAATTTCACAAGCACAAACCTCCTGGAGCCTCAGATAAGCTTACATTAGAGCTTTGAATGGGTGCTTCGGTATGCCCTATATGTCAGGTGAAAAATTATAGAGACTTCTGTTGTCTCCAAAATCCTGTGGCAACAGATCAGGCTCTCCAAGGTCATGGCACCTTAATGCCCAGCCCCAAAATTTCATAGATATGTGTCTATTCTTGAAGGTGGAATTAAATGACTGAAGTGTGAAGGTTAAGCATGAACCCTCTGGATGTTGTCCATAAATTATTAAATCCAAGGTGACTGTTTAGTGATGCTCCAGAATAGCAAGGGACTAAAGATATCTGGAAGCTAGCAGATTCATGCATCAAAAAGCAGAAAGGAGCAAGTGCTTTAGTTAAAATGAGTGGTCAAGTTGAAAGAAAAAGATCGCTAGAACCAGAGGCAATAATAATTCTTGTTAAGAATACTCCCTGATGCAATTGTATGTCTTCAAAACAGTGGAATTTGCAGAAAGAAGAGCACCCATAGATATGGAGAGGGCAATGACAATGATGAATGAGAGAATCAGTTTCCAGTCAGAAAATCTAGGAGGTTTGTGCTTTCAAGTGGAAATATCAGCTCTAGAAAAGTCAGCAGGGACTCACAGGAGAGGAATAAGACCTGTTACTAGATCTCTGGACTATGCAACTGTTGTTTTAGAGCTTCAATAGCCCAGAATCATCTCCTGTCCCTGCTCAGAAGTCTTGATGTAACATTTTGTTTGAAAATGCTTGACAAGTGGACATGCTGACACATCAAATGACGCATAGGGTGTGCACGTCAGGAGGAAATTGGCAAAACGTATTCCAGAAAAGATACTGTTACAGGATTCAAGATTGCGAAAGTGGAAATTTCAAGACAAAATAGTTGAGAGGACTCATAGGAGAAAAGTAAATCTTATGAATGGAGACTGATGAAACAATTTTATTCAGTGCAATCATTTTCATGTAATTCAATAGGAAATACACATTTCAAATATCCGAACAAGACAGGTTAATGATCAGGAGCAAAGTCTCTGGAATCAGATTTCTATAATCAATCTCTGTCCCAATGCTTCTAATTGTAAAGATTTAGGGAAATTATCTTATCTATGTGCTCATTTGTTTTACATTAGGGAAGTATACATAAAACACTTATGTATTTATTTAGGTACCGGGAATTTCACTCAGTGTGCTTAACCATGGAGTGACATCCCTAGCCACTGGAATTATAGGTGTGCACCACTGTGCCCAACTAACACACTTATAAAATTATCTGGAAAATAATAAATGCTTTGTATATTAATAAGCAATTATTAATGTAGTAGTCAATTTAGTTTGCACATTTGCAGGATCATGTTGGGGTTAGAAGTTGTTTTAAAGGTACTAAAATGGAAAAATGCTTAATTTATGCCAAGAATGAATTAGCATTATATTATAAGAAAAAAGTTATCAAAATTGTGACATGTTACTATAAGGATAAATAAAATTAAATTCAGAGAACACACACACATGTATATATATATATACATATATGTACATATATATACGTATATATGTACAAAATATATATTCCCCATGCTAAGATTTTTTTGAAATGCAAGGATATTGTGCCATTTCATTATTTTTCATTTTTTCTTCTCTAAAGGTAGTTATTAAGTGCTATTGCCCAAAAGTTTCAACTAGAACTAGGGTAGGGGAAAAAGAGTCTTGGATGCAGAGAAATTCCTTTTAAACAAACACACATTAAGAAGCAGAACTCCTATCAGTGCATTTCAGCAACACATTTTCTGGCCCTCATTTAAATTGTAAGGGTATGAAAACATAAAAATTCAATATGCTTTGAGAGGAAAACTAAAAGCAGAGGGACAGAAATACCCATTTCCTGCTTAAATATCTGAAGGAAATCTCCCTGTGTGAAGTCTCAGACCATGAGAGTGCAAATGGCCAGGTGGCGTGTTCAGTAGGAGAGAGAATAAAAGTGCTGCTGCACAAAGGGATCTAGGAGCGCATTATAGCACTTCAAGAAACTCGTGAGTGGTGGCAAATGATATTTTTAAGAAAGATACCTTGGCTATGTCTACGTTGGGCAAGAGATGCTGTGGCCAAGGACCACAAAGACAAATATTTAGTCAAGTAAGAGAAAGCGAGTCAAGCTTCAGTACTCCTAGAATCAAGATGACGGATGGAATTGCCGAATGAACCTGAGAAATAATCAGCCAAAATTAAACAGAGGATGCTGAAAAGATAATGCTCTGAACAAAGTCAGGAGGCAGGTGAGATCCTGCATGGGTCAGCCAAGTGACGTAACACACCAGTAGATCACCCTATTTTCTCACTCAGTCCTATGTACATGTTCGCTTCCTCTGTAAAGCAAGTGATAGGGGATGTGTATGGGAGTGAGTCAGAGAGCAGAGGAGGAAAGGAACAGTTGACCAACTTTACGTTGACAGATTATTCAAATGCTTTTTGCTATGCCACAGCAAGACTCTGTCTTGAAGTCAGCACCATAAACTGAACTTTAGCAGTACAGATAGTTGTTAACATAAATAGGGTCACTTGATAACAATAGAAAAACAAGCAAAAATAAATCCCCACTCCTACCTTTAAAGTTTAAAACCTTGAATGTTGGAACAGGATACATGATAACAGCTGAGAAAAACATATTATCTATTAAATAATGTTTTGAGTCCTGGCTTGATGATGCAGACCTGTAATCCCAGTGACTAGGGAGGATGATGTAGGAGGATCACAAGTTCAAAGTCTGCCTCAGCAACTTAGTGAGACCCTGTCTGAAAATAAAAAATAAAAAAGGGTTGAAGATGTGTCTCAGTGGTTAAGTTCATTTAGGTTCACTTCCTGGAACCAAATAAATAAATAAATAATATTTTGAGATAGAAACTCCCTTGAAAATAAACATTTATGTCAATATACAATTTAAAATCAAACATTAATATCAGCAACAGCAGATTAGTACAACAGAAGTAGACATACCTCTTTCACCAAATGAAACAGAAATAACCTGGTTAGAGTGCTAACTCTGAAACCAAATTGTCCCACCCTTGTTTTCTAGTAATTGAAAATGTCTTTTTCTCAATATTCTCAGCCATAAAATTGAATGATTATTATTTACCCCAAAGATTTGTTGTGAAGATTGATAGCAAGTCACTAATGGTGCTTCCAAGGAGAGTAAAATGCGATGGGCATCTGATAAACATAAAATAATAATTATTCTTAAGACTATCATAATTATTAATTTTGTGGCTGTTGAACTCATGAATGTAAAGAAAATGCACTAAAATAAGCTCCACTTATTTGGAGAAAATGTTTTATAATCATATGGTATGATATTTATGGTACCTATTGAAAGTCAAAATAGCCAAACAGTACAATGTATACCAAATGATGAATGGCATCCTATATGTCACACAATGAGATGCTAAAGTAAATAATTAACTACTGCTACAAGCAAGAATAAGAACATGAAATAATAAAAACTGGTAAAGATTATATTTGCTATTATTGATTTTAATTGACTATCACTTAAAGGCAAATTTATAAGACAAAAATGAGACAACTATCAACCAAGAATTTGAGGCTGTGGGAGAAGATATACCCAAAACAAGTATGAGGGTACTTTGAGTGATGGAAATATTCTATATCCTGATAGTGGTGGTGTTTACATGATTACACATATTTTTCAAAGACCATCAAAGTGTGCATGTACATCTAAAATCCATGAATTACTATTTGTAATTAAAAACTTGCTTTTAATATATTAAATAAATTATATACATATCTTTGTAGAAATACTAGTTTGAGGAAATTGACACGTAAAGAGTCTAGACATACACACTTTATTATAATCTAAGCTTTTGAGTGATTTTTTGTATTTTTTTATCATATATGTGTTTTACATGATCCCCTACCATTTAGAACTTTCACATTAAAAGAAACACAAAAGGAAAGCAGGAAGGAGCTGACACATGCTTTGAAACAAAACCAAACAAACAATATATCTAAATTCCATTGTGTACTACCTCCTAAAACTTTGTATACCATCTAGTCTGTAAGAATATTAAAAATCCATTAATATAATAGAAAGCAGTGTCAACTCTGGAGACTTAATAGATGAAATTGATAAAATAGTTATGTTACTTCATCATAGTAGTTATCTAGGTATTTTATTTTTTAAGGGGCTCCGGAACTTGAATAAGATAAGACTGAACTATGAAGTCAAAGTAAACGCTTTCAAATGATTCAGATGATCTTATAAACATAGTTGTTGTTGGAATAATTATTTGCATCAAGAAATTAACCACAAAAATCTAATTCTTTTCATTTGGTAACATACTGGCTTTTCATATCTCTAGCTGAATTACTATTCATAGGGTGGGTTTAGAGAGATTGGTGTGTTAGTGGATAGTTTAGCACCAAGATTACTTCTTTAGTTGTTTCACTACTCTTTAAATGGTTAAAATACTCCAATCTTCCTATGATGATTACTTATATATAGGACCATCTGGCTCAACCTTGTGTAATCACCAGGGATAAACATAAATTTGTTGCTTAGATTGTAAGAATGAACTCAGACAACAGTTGATTTTTAAAAATTGCTTGAAAAGCTTTAGTCATCAAAAATTACCTTTCTCATAATAGGCAGATCCAAAAATACCCTCACCCAACTGGCCCTAACAAGGTATGGATTTTACTATAAAATCTATCTAAGACATTAATATAATTCAAGGATTCACTGCATATGTAAGTTCTGATTTATAAAATGCATTGCTATATTACATGTGGCAATTCCACTGAATTCTGATGGCTATGAAACAAGAGACAGAATATGTTTGTAACATGTTAAATATCTTTTAAATAGATGTAGAAAATCAACTTTGAATTACTTACTGAATCTCACCTTTTCTTAACTCCACTGATTGTTTTTTAAATCCATTCACATTGCATTTTAAGACTTAGACTCCTTTGAAGGAGAACAATTTCTGGACTCTCCTTCGTATTTGCTGGGTCTTGATGCTGTAGATAATGGGGTTCATCAGTGGTGGGAAAAGGATATAGATGTTGCCCATGAGGACATGAACCAGTGGAGAGAGGTGTTTCCCAAAGCGATGCACCATAGTCAGACCAATGATTGGGATGTAGAAAATCAAAACAGCACAGATGTGAGACACACACGTCTGCAAGGACTTCATTCTCTCCTCCCGGGATGCAATAGCCAAAACTGTGTGCAAGATCAACATATAGGAGATTAGTATGAGCACCGCATCCAACAACAGGTTGCTGATCACCAGTGCCAGACCATAGATGCTGTTGAAGCGGATGTCAGAACAAGCCATTCGAATTAAGTCTTGGTGCAGGCAGAAAGAGTGAGAAAGGATGTGAGGACGGCAATAACTTAAGAACTTCAGGCGGATGATGACTGGAGGAATAAGTAAAGAACTCCTACATGAGATTGCCACTCCGATTTTCCTGATGTTGTCATTAGTCAGGATGGAGGAGTAGCGCAGAGGGTTGCAAATGGCAATGTAGCGGTCAAAGGACATAGCCAGGAGGACAGAGGATTCCATGAAGGACAGACCATGGATGAAATAGGACTGGGCAATGCAGAAATCCAGACTGATCTCCTGCATGAACCCCCACAGGACTCCCAGCACTGTGTGCACTGTAGACAGTCCCATGCACAGATCGGTGAAGGCCAGCATGGCCAGGAAGTAGAACATGGGCTGGTGCAAGCTTGGCTCAGTACGGATCACATGGAGGATCATGCAGTTTCCCAGGAACACCATGGCATAGATGGAGGAGAATGGGATGGAGAGCCAGAGGGAGTAAACTTCGAGGCCAGGAACACCAGTGAGAACAAATGTTGAACTATTGAAGTGTGAATGAGAGAGAGCAGACATGAGTAGAATATGGAAAATTCTCCAAGAGAGCTACTACAAAGCACACTGGTTTGTGATACAATAACTTCCAGTAATGCTTATCTGGATTGAGGAATAAAATAATATATGATGCAGTTCCATAAATAATAATATATAGACCTGATTTATTATTTTTAACTGGTGAACTTTTTCTACACTTGGAACTTGCAGTGGGAGTAATGAGTATCTCTGAAAATTCATGCGTTTTATACAGAAACAGCAATGTGAATGGGCACAAGGGATTTAGAGTGCAGGTTCAACTTCTGGGAGTCTCCACTCAATTCTAAAAGAAAACAATGCCAACTTGCTGTGTGAAGTGCCACCTTGCCTGGCTTCAACCTCAGGAGAATGTAAATAATTATTCACTTTGGTACCACACCTGTGCCTTTTATGTGGGTACATTGTCATACATTACCTAAATAAATGGACTGGTCAAAGTAATCTAATTTGTAGTACGTAAAAGTTAGATGAAAGAAGCTAAACAAACTAAGTGGAACCTGAACACATTCATTCCTCTTTGTAGATCTATATTTCTGTCTCATATTATTTCTGGGTGAGGATCTTCCTTTACCTTTCCTAGAGAACCAACCAAAAATGTCATTTCTTTTCTTGTTTTCCTTGGAAATATTTATTTGGTTTTCATTTACTAAAGATATTTTCACTGTTTTTAATAATCTGATAACAACTTTTTCTTTTTTTTCCCTAGTACTTTAAGTTGGCTCTTCATTGTCCCAAGTTCACACATTTTCAAGTATTCTGTAGTTCTGATTGCTACTTTCTTTGAAATGTGTTTTGTTTTATGTCTGGATTCCTTTAATATTTTAGTTTTTTATTTTGATACAATAAGCCTTTGTCTGTGTTTTGTATATTCAATGTTATCAATGTTTGTCCTTGGTTGAGTTTTTTGCATATATGTTTAAGTCCTGTTGTTAATTGGAAAGAAGAATAATTGGATATTATTTTTTCAAATGTTTCCTCTGTCCCATTCCCACTTTTCTCTCTCAGAGTACAAGCTTGCATGATCTAACCATATGACATATGTGTACGGCTTTTCGTATTCTTTTTGTTTTCCTCCTCTGGTTCCCCTTTCTACCTTCTCTTTGCTCCCTTCTTTTCCCCATCCTTTTCCTCTTTCTCCTTTCTCTTTTTGTGCCTCTTCTTATTATGTTTCCTTCAATAGTCCTATCTTCAAATTTATATTTTTTTTCTTGGCATGAGGCATTCTCCACCTCTGAGAATTAAATATTTTTGGTTCAAGGTATTAATTAGTTAATTTGCAATACTTTGAGTGAATCCAAGAGTGTTCTACCACTGAGCTGCATCCATAGCCCTTTTTATCTTTTATTTTGAGACTAAGTCGCACTAAGCTGTTTAGGGCCTAAGTTGTTGAAGCTGGCATGAAACTTGCAATCTACTGCTTCAACCACTTGAACCACTGGGATTACAGGTGTCCACTACAGCGACCTGCTGAGTACTTTATTGTACCTTTATTCTTTATTTCTAGAACCTCCACTTGATTTTGTTTTTATAGTTCCTTTCCACCTGTTAAAATAACCCTTCTGATTCTGTGTAATGTCTACCTTTTCTTTCCATCATTGATTTAAACACATTAATTGAAATTTGAATTTCTTGTCAAATAGATCCAAAATCTGCATCATATTTTAGTCTGGTAATGATAATTTATTTATTATTTGGGAATAGATTTTTTCCTTGATCTGATGCAGTTTATAAAACAATATGAAAATGAGTTTTTCCCTGCACAATATCATATTGTAATATGATAATATATATTCACCAAATTTTGATAATACAAAATGTTTGTGTAAAAATAAATTGTATAGTCATTTTCACCTTATGAGTGTTTTTCTATAAAGTAAAATTGTCCCAGATCAAAATTGCAGTTGTAATTTTTATTCAGTGCTGGAGATGGAACCCAGGTCTTTGTGCATGCTAAGTTCTACAACTGAGATATAATTCCCAGGCTACGATTATAAATTTTAAATTGAAAATTTGATTTACATGTCAGGTTTTTTTATTTCACATGTTTATTTTAACATGACACTACATGGCCTTGCCTCAGTAAATCATTTTATGCTGAAGACTAATGCGGCTTGGGTTGGAGCCATGGCTAGGTGGGTACGGCACTTTCCCAGCATGCGGGAGCACCTGGATTCAAACCCCAGCGTCCACATACACAACTGTCAGAGCAACAAGGGCCATATGAAAAACTAAATAAGAAATTGATTCTGTCTGTCTGTTTGTCTCTCTCTCACTGTCCTTTCTTAAAAAAGAAAAAGTTAAAAAAAAACTAAGGAGGCTTATCATGAGTTCTTAGTGGCTCAGAAATTATTATAGCTTCTGAAACAATGAATTCTTCAGTTTCCTTCTGCCTGACCTCTTCATTGAATGATTAAATACTTTTGTTAAGGACAAAAAAAGAAGAAGATATAGCCAATAAATCCACTAATTATCACAGAAAACTAAACTGAGCTTATACTCAAACTGCATTAGATCACATTACTAAAAATGTATCTTAGTAAATAGGTATATGTGTGTGTGGTTTGTGAATGGGTGTGTGGGGAAGGGTGCAGGGAGTACGAAACGCAGAAGAGAAAATTGAAATCTAAGGTAAACAATTTAGAAAGGTTGTCTATCTCTCTGCGTTCCTGAAGCTACTTAATTGCTTCATCAGTAAGTGGATATGTCTGAATAAGGACATGTGAAACACATTCAGTGTTTGAGCATATACATCCAGGTGCTACAGTTTGGAGATGAAATGTCCTCCAAAAACCCCTGAGTTGAAGGTGTAGTCCCCATTCCATGACACTGGAGGTGGAGCCTCTTAGAGGTAGGACCTAGTGGAAGTAAGTTGGGTCACTGGGGCAGGAGGGAACTCAAAAGAGGTATTCGTACCCCAACCCCTTCCTGTCTCTCTCCTTTTGCTTGCTGGCCACCATGAGGTGAAGAGATTTTCCATGATGCACTCCTACCATGCAGTACTGTGTAGTCACTGGTCCAATGCAACAGGACAAAGTGACCATAAAATAAATCTCTGTTGCTGTGAGCCAAAATAAAGCTTCCTCTTTTATGTTAACTGTCTGAGGTATTTTGTTATAGTAATCAAAAATGATTAACACACTAATTGAGAAGAGAAAACAGAAGAAAGATATCCAATACCTACGACTAGCCTGAATCAGAAGGTGCAAGTTTGGGAGCTCTAAGCTCCAAGGCAATAGGCTCAAGCTAAGTGGCTCAGCTTCTTGCCCTTGGTGCAGACATAGATGGGATCCCTGGCTTTGAGTAGGTGAAGTTCAGGACTGAGATTCCTTTCTATGACATGGATATCATTTCTGTAGGAATTCTTTGTTTCTGGTGATCATGAGAGCCCCGTACAGCTTTCATGAGCCCATGATGACATTTCTGACAATGCTTGGAGCAACATTTATTGCTCTTAGTACCTGCATCCAACTAAACATGCTAGAAATATTATAGTTTCATCTGCCCAAGATATGTCTGATGCTTATCTCTTGGAGATGTAGTACATCTACACATTCCATTGTACTTAATTAGGCACTTTGCTAGTGATGGCACTGGACCATTATGTAGCAATCTGTGGACCTCTTGGATATGCCACAATTTTTTAAAAATTTTATTGAGGAGTTGTGCTGCTGTACAATAATAAATGCATATGTAATAACAATATGATATGCCCTTGATCCTAATCCAGAATCACCCGCACATCACCCATACACCAATCTCTTGAATCTTCTATATTCCCCCCTTTAAAAAATATAAATGTGTGTATGCACGCACATGTGTATATAATTGGATATGCCACAATTTTGACCCATCGATTTTTCATTCAGATTGCATTGTGTTAATTCTCAGAGTGATCTTTATTGCAAGTCTGTGATTCATTTTCATCAAACTCTGAATGAAGGGCCACTGTGGTATCCCATTCTTATTGTGAGCACATAGCTATGGTGATGTAAACAACAAAAGATGTTCAAATCAAGAAGATCTGTATTGTGTTTGTGGATATCAGTATACTTGGATTCACCATATCCTTTGCCATACTCTTCTACATTCAAAAATTTACAACTCAAGTTGCCTCAAAAGAAAACTAAGCCTTGTTGGGCTCAGTGGTACAACCTTATAATCCCAACTACTCAGGAGACTGAGGCAGAGTATCACAAGTTCAAGGTCAGCCTGGGCAACTTAGTAAGATCCTGTCTCAAAATAAAAAATAAAAAGGACTGGAGATATAGTTCAATGGTAGAACACTCTTGGCCTTATTTCCCAGTACCAGAAATACAAAGAAAAGATACAAATTACCAATTACATAATTAGGTAATAAAATGGTGAATTTCATACCAATATATTTAAAAACTTGGACAAAATAGGATAATTCCTCAGAACTCAAAAATTACCAAAGCTCCTTTTCAAAAAAAAATATAGATAGTCTAAGGAGTCTTGCACCTTATGAAATTGTAATGGAAACAATTTAAGAAAGAATTTATCAGGACCAATTAGATATACTATGTGAATACAACCAAATATGTAGGAAGAAAGTAAACTAAAAACTCTACAAACTTTTCCCAATTATTTTTTAGTTAGAGCATTATAGATACATATAATAGCTTGGTTCATTTAAACAAAATCGTGTATGCATGGAATTTGATTTTCTCCATTTCAGGTTCTAGTGCCTTCCTTTCCCTCTTCTCTTCACTCCCCCTGTTCTCCTTCCTCTACTGTTTTCCTTTCAGTCATTAATTTATTTGTTTTTAATTGTGCTTTATACATATACATAAAAGTGGAATTCATTATGGCATATTTAATACATGCACATAGTATGAATTTGTTAAATTAATTCTGCATTCCCTCCTCCTTTCATTAGTTTGATCTCCCTGTTCTACTCCATTAATCTTCCCTATGCCTTTATGATATTGGCTTCTTCCATCTTTTGCTTATTTTTATCTAGCTTTGTCATAGAAGAGAAAACATTCAAACATTGATTTTCCAAATCTGATTTATCTCGTTTAGCATTATGGTCTCCAGTTCCATCCAGTTACCAGCAAATTCCATAATTTAATTCTTCTTCATGGTTGCATAAAACCCTATTGTGTATATATGCACCATATTTTTTAATATATTAATATATTGAAAGGCATCAGGGCTGTTTCCCTAATTTGGCTATTTTGAATTGTGCTGCTATAAGCATTAATGTGGCTGTATCACTGTAGTATGCTGATTTTAGATTTTTGGACATATCATGGAGTGGGATAGCTGGGTCAGGTGGTGATTTCAATCCTTCTTTTTTGAGGAATCTCCTTACTGTTTTCCAGAGTTGTTGTATAATCTATACTGCCTCCAACAGTATATCAGTATAACTTTTCCCCACCTTCTCACCAATTTTTAATTATTATTTTTATTCTTGCTAATTGGCATTCTGACTGGAGTAAGAGGACATCTGAGTGTTCTTTCCCTAAAATATTTTTAAAGAAGAAAATTCTCCCTAAATCATTTCATATTTATTTTTATCAAAGAGTTGAATTGCTCTACAAACAAATGCATTTAAAGTGACAATATCATATGCATTTGATCCTAGTCCAGTCAGCCCCACATGGCCCACACCCAGTCTCTTGATTCTTCTGTATTTCCTCCAAAATAGTTCACCCTTCTGTGTGTGTGTGTGTGTGTATATATATATATACATATATATATATATATATTTGTGAATTATCCATAATTAAATGATTGCATAAGTATTATTGGCTTCTCAGGTTCTCAGGGAAGGTAGGGTGGCAGGTAAAGAGTATGTTACATTGGTGATTGTCTCTCTAGATCCCTCCTTATCTTACCTCTCTCTTCCTTTTCTTCCTCTTCTCCCTCTTCCCTCCCCTTACATATCTATAATTCCCCTACATTAAGTGTTGCTATGTCTTTGGTAGGTCTAGTACAAGAGTTGGATTACCTTTCACCCAAGCCTGGGTTTTGTTCTAGGCTCCACAAGTGAGGGATAGCATTTGATTCTTGAGTCTCTGGGTTTGGCTTATTTTGCTCAGCATGCTTTCTTCCATTGCCATCCATTTACCTTCAAAAGCTGCAACAGTGTTGTTTCTAACAGCTGAGTAAAACTCCATTGCACAGCTTCTGGATCTATTCATCCAATGAGGGTCATCTGGGTTGATTCCATAATTTAGCTATTGTAAATTGAGTTGCTTTGAACAATGGTTTTGCTGTGTCACTGTAATGTGCTGATTCAAGCTCTGTGAAAATACCCTGAAGAGGGACAGCTGGGTTCTATGGTGGATGAAGCCCTAATTTTTCAAGAGCCTCCACAGTGCTTTACGGAGTGGTTGTACCAGTCTTCAGTTCCACCAACAATGTGCTAGTGTTCCTGTCTCCCCAAAACTCCTCCAGCATCTGTTATTTACATTCTTCATCATTTCTAATCAGACTGGAGTGAGGTGAAATCTTAATATAGGTTTGATTTGCGTTTCTCTGATTACTAGTGGTTTAGAACACTTTCTTGTATATTAATTGGCTTGATAGTGTTCCTCTGTTGAGAGGTTTCTCTGTAGTTCTCTGGTCCATTTATTGATTAGACTGTTTGTGTTTTTAATATTAAGATTTTTGAGATCCTTGTAAATTTTGGATATTAGTCCAATGTTGGAAGAATCACAGACCAGGATTATCTCCCATTCTGTAGGTTCTCTCTTGACAACTGTGATCAATTCCTTGGCTGAGCAAAAGCTTTTTAATTTAATGGCATCCTACTCATTTATTTTTGACTTTAGTTCTTTCACTTTGGGAGTCATGTTGAGAAAGCCAACACCTATATGCTAATTTTTCTTCTAGAAATTGGGTAATAACTGGTTTAATTCCCAGTTCCTTGATCTATTTTTATTTGATTTTTGTGCAAAGTCAGAGGTAAGGATCTAACTTCACCTTCCTGCAAATGGCTGTCCAGTTTGTCTAGCACCTTTTATTGGGTAAGCTGTCTTTCCCCCATGCTATATTTTGACCCCCTGTGACAAAAATCAGATGTTTTAGTGTTTGTGGGTTTGTCTCAGAGATTTGTATTCTACTCCATTGGTCCTCATTCTTGTTTTGATACCAATAGCATGCTGTTTTTGCTACTAAAGCTCAATAGCATAATTTTAGATCTGATAATGTAAAATCAGCTGTTTTGTCTGTCTTACTTAGTAATGTTTCAGCTTTTCTGGACTTCTTGTTGTTCCAAATGAATTTGAGAATTGCTTTTTCTATATCTATAAGGAATAACATTGGTATCTTGATAGGAATTGCATTGGATTTGTATAGAGCTTTTGACAGAATGGCCATTTTAATTATATTAATTCTGCCTAACCAAGAACATTGAACATCTTTCCATCTTTTCATGCTTTCTTTAATTCCTTTCTTCAATGTTTGATAATTTTCATTGTAGAGGTCTTTTACTTCCTTTTTTAGATTAATTCCCAAGTATGTAATTCTTTTTGAGGATATTGTGAATGGGACTGTTTTTCTGATTTCTTCTTATGCCCTATTATTTTTAGTGTATAGGAAAGCCATTAATTTATGGGTGTTGATAAACAGACTTTGCTAAACTTGTTTGTAAACTCAAGCAATTATTTGACAGAGGTTTTCTTTGGATTTTCCAGATATAGGATCATGTCATCAGCCAAAAGGGGTAGTTTGACTTCCTCTCTCCCGTTCTTATCCCTTTAATTTCCTTCTTTTGCTTTATTGTTCCAGCTAGGGTCTTGAGGATTATATTGAATAAAAGTGGTAAGAGTGAGCAACCTTGTTTCATTCCTGAATTTAGTGGAAATGCTTTCAGTTTTTTTCTATTTAGTATTATAGTAGCTGAGGTTTTGTCATATATGGCCTTTACACCACTAGAATAAGTTCTATTGAGCCCAATCTTCTCCAGAGTTTTGATTATAACTGGGATTTGGTTTTTACCAAAGGCCTTTTTTGCATCTATTGAGATAATCATATATATATATATATAGTCTTTGATTCTGTTTAAGTAGTGAATCACATTTATTGATTTGTATATGCTGAAACACCTGGCATCCCTGAAATGAAGCCCACTTGATTTTGATGAATTATCTTCTTGTGTTTTTTAATATGTTTTGCTAGAACTTTATTAAAGATTTTTGCATCAATGTTCTTCAGAGATATTGGTCTATAGTTTTCTTTTTTGATGTGTCTTTGTTAGGTTTTGGTATCAGGGTTGTGGTTGCCTTATCTAAAGTGTTTGGGAGAGTTCAATCTCTTTGATTTCTTGGAATAGCTTAATAAGAAGAGATATTAGCTCCTCCTCATAGCTGTGGTAAAACTCAGTGGGGAATCCATCAGGTCCTGGGATTTTCTTCTTTGGAAGGCCTTTAATCTCTATGTGGATTTTGGTGCCTATTATTGGGCTGTTTAGACTTTTCAATATCTTCTTGAATCAATTTGTGGATCTTGAATGTGTCTAGAAATGTGACTATGTCTTCCAGATAATCTAATTTTGAGTAACATCATTTTTCAAAATATGTTCTGATAATTCATTGTATTTCTGTGTGATCTGTGGTGATCGTTCCCTTTTCATTGGGGATTTCTTTTTATTTGCTTCAATTATTTCCTTCTTTAGTGAGATTGTCTAGGGATATATCGATTTTATTTAATAATTCAAAGATCCATCTGTTTATTTCATTAGTTCTTTTGATTTATTTTTCTCAATTTTGTTGATTTCAACTCTGATTTTGATTATTTCCTGATTTTTGCTGTGTTTAGAGTTAGATTGTTCTTCCTTTTGTAGGGATATGAAGTGGAGCATAAGCTTATTAATTTGTGATCTCTCCTGATTTTTAATGTAGGCACTCAGTGCTATGGATTTTCCCCTTAAAAATGCTTTCATGGGACTGTGGAAGATGGTGGACTTTAAGGAAGTTCCACATGGGCACTCTCCTTGACTTGAAAGGAGGAAATGCCTGGAAATCTACCTTTCTGCAAGGTGTATGTATTGGAAAAGATTCACTGAATACAGTGCGGGTCAGTGGAGATTAGTGATTCAGAGATTTTGGTGAAACAACTGAAAAAGATAAACTAATTAAGACTTGGCTGGTAACCAGAGACTTGCCCTCACCTCTCAATCAATTCAGCAGCAAGGGAGATTCTTATGACTCAGTCTGATCCCTCCACTTATGAGAAGGTCAGGCTGCAGCAATTTCTTTCAGACAAACAAGCAGAGAAATGGAGTTGGAAAACTAGATTTTCCCAGTCCTGTCAGGTTCCTATCAGTTGTGAATGGGTAGAGTTTAAACAGGAGTTGTGCCTTGGGCTTAAACTGGAAAAACTCCCTGGCATCTCTGCTTTAGAGGAGAGAACATTGACCCTCTTGCTTGTAGCCCTAAGAAGGGTGTCTGTAGCCATTTTGAGCATAAGGGAAAGGCAGGGATAATTTTGTTTAGGACAATCTGTTGGTAAACTCATTTCCTTCTTCTTAAAAAGTCCCAAGCCAGTGGACTCTGGGACAACATAGTAGGAAATGTGACTGGACTTGTGACCAGCAGAGGGCTCTCGAAGCCTATACATTGAATTTGAAAATTTTAATTTTTTCCTTTTTTTTTAATGGATGTGTGTTTCTTTGTAATGAGTGTTGTTGCTGTGGACTTGTTTCTTCTTTCAATTTACTTATTCCTTAATTTTCCCTGGAACATTTGCTTTAATGTAAATATTATTACTCACCACACCACCTGAGGCCCGGGCTGTATAGCTCCCTAGTAGTTCATGTCTCTGTTACACACATCTATTCTATTCTCTGGCAATAGCCAAAACCTATTTTTCTCACTCTCACCCCCATGAACATCAATCTCTAGTCTCTCCCACTTTCTCTCAATCCTTTCTTTTAAATTTCTTTAATTTGTTTTTATTTTTGTAATAATGATATTCTTTCAGGATATCTATACTCTCTTTGCTCTTGCTTCACACCTCAAGACTGTCTACATTCCTACCTCAGGTCTTTACTCTCAGATATCTGTAAACTTAACATCAATTAGCTCCATCTGGAGATAAATGCTAATCACATCTTTCTTCACATAGGTGATAACTAACAGCCATGGACTACAAAAGAAACACATTAATCAGTTCAACACTGTTTATTGTATGCATTGACAGACCATACTGTCTATTCATTCTTTGAAGGGTAATGGAAATGTGAGGTGAATGCCAAATTTGAAAATGCTTGTTTGTGTTTAATCCAAATAGAGTCTGATGTTAATAGTGTTATAACGAAAGATAGTTTGTAATCCGAAAATTTTGTACATAGGTGGTAATTAACATGATAACAGTTACAGAAGGAACAAAGTAATGAGGTTAACACTGTTTCTTGTACCCACTAGCTGCTCATATTTTCTCTTTTGTCTTATCTGGTGAGGTATTAGAAATATGAATGGCCAATCAATAACAAACTACAGGTAGGAGAGCCTCAACTTTCCAAATTACATTCAGTCCAAGTTACTGAATAGTCAAAAACCACACTACTCATCAACAAATCTCCAAAGTAAAATAACCAGAGAGAGCTTGCAGGCCCCACTACCTAATATTAAACATGAAAAAAAAAAAAGGCAGGCAATTCTCCTCTTCAAATCCCAGACACAGAGTCTATTAATAGAATCCTGAATCAAAGCCTAGAAAAAGGTATCAGCAATCTGTTTATTAAAACAATCAGGGCTGGAACTGTGGCTCAGCAGGTATGGTGCTTTCCTGACACGCACAAGGAAACAGGTTCAAATTCCAGAACCACATACACAACAAAGTGTCAGAACAATGAAAGCCACATGAAAAACTAAATAAAACTGATTTTCTCTTTCTCTCTCTCTGTCCCTCATTCTTAAAAAAAAAAATCAAAGAATTAAAAGAAAAATTAAAGAAGGAAATAAGAGCAATTCCAGGAGCTGAGAAACCACATTAATAATGAACTAGACATTCTGAAAAGAAATGTAGCAGAGGGGCTGGAGCGGTGGCTCAGCAGTTTCAGCACTTGCCTGGCAAGCACGAGGACCCGGGTTCAAACCCCAGCACCACGTACACAACTAAGTTGGTGCAACTAAGGCCATGTGAAAAATTAAGTGAAGTTGTTTCTCTCTTTCTCTGTCTCTCTCACTGTCCCTGTCTCTTAAAAAAAAAAAAAAGAAAAGAAATGTAGCAGAGCACATAGACTTAAAGAACACAGTCAACCAAATTAAAAGCTCAATGGAAAAGGCTAATATCAGAGTAAACTCAGTAGAAAATAGAAACCATCACTTGAAGAAAGAATATCAAATAATAAAAACAGGCTGAGTAATCTCGAATGCAAGGAGGATAGACAAGAAATATAACTTACTGAGCATGATCAGAATTTATAAGAAATATGGGACAAGATCAGAAGAAATAATCTGACAGTAACTGGAATAGGGGAAACATAGAATAAGAAACAAATGGCATTAAGAACCTTCTCAATGCAATAGCCAATGAAAATTTCCCCTATCAGAATTGACCCCGAAATTCAAATTCTAGTTGCCTATAGGACCCCAAATAGAACTAACCAAGCAAGAAATTCACTGAGACACATCATATACAAAATGAATAACAGACGATCAAGGAAAGAATATTAACAGCAGTAAGACAAAAAAATCAAATTATATTCAGAAGAAAAACAAAATGGATCACTGTGGATGTTTCAGCTCAGACAATAAACATAAGAAAAGCATTGGATGATATTTTTCAAATATTGAAGGAAAATAATTCCCTGCCAAAAATATTATATCTTACAAAACTCATCTTTAAATTTGATGGGAAATAAAATCCTCCCATGATAAACAAAAGCTAGTAACATACATGAACACAAAGCCAGCTTTACAGAGAATATTTAAAGACAAACTTTTAGAAGAGGAATAATCTAATAACTCCTAAAGCCACAATCAGAGGAAAATCAAGAAAAACAACTCACTAAAAAATATCCGGAGATTCAAGATGGCAACCACCCCACCAGAAGTGACTCCAAGACTCTCCTGAGAATCACCTCACGCTGCAGGACTGCATGTGGATTCCCACGATCCTGCTATCTGAAGAAACAGACACTCTTCAAAATGATCCCATACTTGCTATCATAATATATTGTGAGAGCACTCTCAAAGAAAACTGCTACTCTTGGTGCTAGTCACCAGCACATCTGTTTTAGTTGAAACGGACTAGTATCTGCGCCTATAGCCTCTCAAAATCTGGCAGACCGGTCTGGCATCTTTAGGTCTGTCTTGACCAAATAGCTCCCCATCACAATGAAGCAAAGCCATAAGAAGCTCCAATTACTCCAGCAAGAGTAACAAGGTTGAACTACAAGACACACTCTCTGATTCTGAAAATGAAGAGAAGGGGAAATAACTCCCCTCCTCAACCCCACAGCTCTCTGCCCAAGGATCCCATAGCTGGGGCCCTAGATGAAAACCAAAGATATTGTATCAACATTATGATTAGTAATTCAATCAAAGAGTTGAGAGATGAAATAAGGAAAGAGATCAGAGAACAATTTCAAGAGATGAGACACAACTTCTACAGGGAAATAAGGGAGCAACTCCATGAGAAGAAAGATCAGCTATACAAAGAAATAGACATTCTGAAAAGAGAAGTAGCAGAGCTATCAGGACTGGAAAAACACGGTAAACCAAATCAAATCTTCACTGGATGATACCAACAACAGAGTATTTTCTACTGAAAATAGAACTTCAGCCCTTGAAGAATGAACATCAGAAAATGAAGATCAGCTAAACATTGTTGAACTCAAAGAAGATAAAAAAGAGAAGCAACTTATATTACATAATCAGAACTTCCAAATAATATTTCATGAGATGAGCATGATAATATGAGAATCATTGGCCTGGAGGAAAACTCCAAACAGCAAACAAGAGGCATCAAGAATCTCTTAAGTGAAATCATAAGCAAGAACTTCCTTCATCTTACAATTGACCTGGAATATCACATCCAAGATGATTATCGAACACCAAATAGGCCTAATCAAATGAGAAACTCACCAAGACATGTAATATACAAATACAGCTACAGAAAAGCCCCAAATCACATTCAGAGGCAAACCAATTCAGATCATTATGGATTTTTCAGAGCAAACAATGAAGGCTAGAAGAGCTTGGAACAATATCTTTCAAGTGTTGAAAAATAACAACTTCCACCCAAAGACAATATACCCTGCAAAACTCAGCTTCAAATGTGATGGGGAAATTAAATACTTCAAAGATAAACTCAAGATAGCAAGATACATGAACACAAATCATGCACTACAGAAAATTCTCAAGGATGTTCTCCATTCAGAAGAAAATGCCAATGATACCCTAAATCCTTAAACTAGGGTGAGGCAATAATCATATTATACACAAATTGACTTCAAAGATGACTCAAAAGTCTGTAATTGTTACAAAGTCTGAGACTCAGCCTCCCATATCTATTCTAACCTTGAATGTGAATGGACTCAATGCCCCAATTAAAAGACACAGACTGGCCCACTGGATCAAAAAATAAAATCCAACAATATGTTGCCTGTAACAGACACATTTGACACTCAAAAATAGACACAGGCTGAAAAATGAAAGGATGGCAAAATGTCTACCAGACCTGCGGCCCAAAAAAGCAAGCTGGCATGATGATTCTAATTTCTGACAAAATTAATTTCCAACTAAAACTAGTCAGAAAGGACAAAGAGGGTCACTTTATCATAATAAAAGGGACAGTCCATCGAGAAGATATAATGATAATTAACATCTTTGTCCCCAATTACAAACCCCCCAAATTATTGGAAAAATACTTAAGGACATTAATCCCCTCATTGATCTCAACACAATAATTCTGGGAGACTTCAACACACCACTATCAACTCTAGACAGATCATCAAAACAAAAAATCAATAAAGACATCTCCAATCTGAACAACTCTATTAATCAATCGGGCTTAACAGACATCTACAGAATATTCCATCCTAAGACAGCTGAATTTACCTTCTTCTCATCCGCTCATGGATCCTTCTCTAAAATAGACCACATCCTATTTCACCGAGATAATCTTAACAAATATAAAAAAGTGGATATAATCCCATGTATTCTGTCAGATCATAATGCTATGATCTTAGCAATCAAAAACAAGAGAAACAACAGAAACTACTCAAACACTTGGAAATTGAATAACTACCTCTTAAAAGAAGAATGGGTAAAAGAGGAAATAAGAGCAAAAATTAAGAAGTTCTTGGAATTGAATGAGAATGAGGAAACATCATACTGAAATCTCCCGGACAGTATGAAGCATTCTTAAGCAGCAAATTTATAGCACTGAGTGCATACATCAAAAATCTAGAAAGAGACCAGATAAATAGCCTTATGCTTCAACTCAAGTGACTACAAAAAGAGGAACAATCCAACCCCAAAACTAACAGAAGACTGGAAATTACCAAAATCAGAGCTGAAATCAACGAAATTGAGAACAAAAAAACAATACAAACTATTAACAAAACTAAGAGTTGGTTGTTTGAAAAAATAAACAAGATCCACAGACCCCTTGCCAACCTCAGCAAAAGGAAGAATGATATGAAGCAAATCAACAAAATAAAAGATGAAAATGGGGATATCACCACAGACTTATCCAAGATACAGAAGATTATCAGAACCTATTTTGAAAACTTATACTCTGCCAAGTTTGATAACCTGGAGGACATGGACAGGTTCTTCATTGAAAACCTAAATCAACCTATCACAGATAGCAAAATTGAAGCAGCAATCAAAGCTCTCCCAAAAAAGAAAAGTCCAGGTACCGATGGATATACAGCAAAATTCTACCAAGACTTCACAGAAGAACTAACACTGATCCTCTACAAGCTCTTCCAGGAAATTGATAGAGTAGGAACACTCTCAAACACTTTTTATGAAGCAAATATTGCACTGATTCCAAAGCCCAACAAAGACACATCAAGAAAAGAAAACTACAGACCAATTTCCCTGATGAACATTGATGCAAAAATCCTTAATAAAATTTTAACTAATCGAATACAAAAGCACATTGAAAAGATAATTCATCATGATCCAGGAAAACAAGGCTGGTTCAACTTACACAAATCAATAAATGTGATTCACCACATAAGCAGAATTAAAAACAAAAATCATATAATCATCTCAATTGATGCAAAGAAAGCATTTGATAACATTCAACACCACTTTATGCTCAAAACTCTGGAAAAGATACAGATCAAGGGAAGATACTTTAACTATGTCAGATCCATTTATGACAGACCCATAGCCAATATTATCCTCACTCGATTCATGAACAAGACAAGCCTGTCTGCTTTCCTCACTCTTGTTCAATATAGTCCTTGAAACCCTTGCCAGAGCTATCAGGCAAGACAAGGAAATCAAAGGAATTCATATAGGAAAAGAGGAAGTTAAGTTATCTCTATTCACTGATGACATGATTCTATACCTAGAAGACCCACTAACATCTGCCAGAAAACTCCTAGAGTTTATAGGTGAATTTAGCAAAGTAGCTGGCTACAAGATCAACTCCAGTAAATCACTATTGTTCCTTTACTCCAGCAACAAATCTGCAGAAGAAGAAATCAGGAAATCTCTCCCATTCACCATCTCCTCCAAAAAAATGAAATTCTTGGGCATTAACCTTACAAAGGATATTAAGGACCTCTACAAAGAAAACTATCTAACACTAAGAAAAGAAATTACAGAAGACCTGAGTAGATGGAAAAACTTTCCATGTTCATGGTTAGGCAGAATCAATATAATAAAGATGGCCATTGTGCCCAAATCCCTATACAGATTCAATGCAATCCCCATCAAGATACCTATGGCTTTCTTCACAGATATAGAAAAAGCAATACTCAAGTTCATATGGAATAACAGGAGACCCAGACTAGCTAAAACATCACTCTACAGGAAGGAAGAAGTAGGGGGTATCTCAATCCCTGACCTGAAACTACAGAACTGTAGTAGCAAAAACAGCATGGTATTGGTATCAAAACAGAACCGAAGACCAGTGGAACCGAATAGAAGATCCTGAGACAAACCTCCTTATCTTAAACTATTTGATATTTGATAAAGGGGGCAAAATCATAGTGTGGAAGAAAGATGCCTGTTCAATAAATGGTGTTGGACAAATTGGACAGCCATGTGTAGACAACTGAAGCTCGATCATGATCTTTTACCCTGCACAAAAATTAAATCAAAATGGGTCAAAGATCTGGATATTAAGCCAACAACTTTAAACTTACTAGAAAAAAGTTGGGTCAACATTACAGCACATAGAAGTTGGTAGTGCCTTCCTCAACAAAATTCCCATGGCTCAAGCAGTAAAGTCAAAAATGAATGAATGGGATGCAGTTAAGCTAAAAAGTTTTTGCACAGCTAAAGATCTAGTCAAGAGCATCAAGAGAGAACCAACAGAATGGGAGAAAACCTTTGCCTGCTACATCTCGGACAGAGGGCTAATATCCAAAATATACAAGGAACTAAAGAAACTAAACACCAAACTCACAAATAATCCAATCAATAAATGGGCTACAAATCTTAAAAGAAACTTCTCTACAATGGAAGTCCAGAAAGCCCATAAATATATGAGAAAATGCTCTACATCATTAGCTATAAGAGAAATGCAAATCAAAATTTCAATGAGATACCACCTCATTCCTGTTAGAGTGGCAAAAATGAAGAATACAAACAACGACAGATGCTGGAGGGGCTGTGGGAAAAGAAGAACACTATTACACTGCTGGTGGGACTGCAAACTGGTTCAGCCACTATGGAAAGCTGTATGAAGAATCCTCAAAAAATTAAGGATGGAACCACCCTATGACCCAGCTATCCCTCTCCTGGGAATTTTCCCAAAAGACTTAGAATCAGTGTATTATAGCGATGTGGCTTCATCAATGTTTATAGCAGCTCAATTTACTATAGCTAGATTTTGTATCACTCAATGAGTGGATACAAAAACTTTGGTATATATACTCAATGGAATACTACTTGGCCATCAGAATAGATGATATTATGGCTTTTGAGATCAAATGGATGGAGATGGAAAGAATTATGCTCAGTGAAGTATCTCAATCTCAGAGACTCAAGGGCTGAATGGTTTCTCTCATCTGTGGAAGTTAGAATACATCGGGAAACAGTATGTTATACTGCAAAGCTGATAATAACTTCAAATTGTTTGATTCTTTTCACAACAGGGAGACGACTCCCTAGGATCCTTGGAGGCGATGGCTGGGGGACAGGGTGGGGGGAGGGCTTAGGAAAATCTCCTAGGAGCCTGGAGGAACCGAATATAGGGGAATCATCTCAGAAAGTGATGTCTGACCTCCAGGAGATATCTATTTAACTCAGCGGTTCTTCTGGGGGAAGCAGCAACATGGGGAACCCAAGCTGGGCATCCATGACATGGCATTAGCTCTAAATAACTAAGTATATATTCATTTATTCTGGAATATTTGATAATGTTTCCCCCTCAATTGTAACTCTATATCATCTAATAAATAATAAAAAAATATCCAAAGTGGCACAAAATACAGGAAAGGTCAAAATGTCAGGGAGCCAAAAATCAAGGATCTATTCCAACAATGAACATAAATGGACTAAATGCCCCCAAAAGCCACAGATTATCATATTGGAACAAAAAACAAAATCTAACAATATGCTGCTTACAGGACACATGCCTCACAGCCAAAAATAGACACAGATTGAAGGTGAAAGGTTGGCATAAAACCTACCATGCACATGGCCCAACAATGCAAGCTGTTGTTGTGATACTTATTTCAAACAAAGTAAATTTTGATTTAAAAAAAATTAGTCAGAAGAGATAAAGAAGTTCACTACATCTTAGTAAAAGTTACACTACATCAAAGAGTTAGAATCAGCATATTATAGAGATATGGTTTCATCAAGGTTTACAGCAGCTCAATTTACTATGGCTACACTATGGAACCAAACCAGATGCCTCTTAATCAACGAGTAGATTAAAAAACTTTGGTACATATATACAATGGAATACTACTCGGCTATTAGAGATAATGATATTATGGCTTTTGCAGCCAAATGGATGGAGATGGAACAAATAATGCTGAGTGAAGTATCCCAATCTCAGAGACTCAAGGGCCAAATGTTTTCCCTCATTTGTGGAAGCTAGAATACAGCCAGAAACAATATGATAGATGGCTAAGTTAAAAATAACCTTAACATGTATGAATTTTTACATGAATGGGGGAACCTTGCGTAGGAGGTTGGGAGACCTAGGGAGTGGGGAAAGGGGGCGGAGAGATTAGGAAGGATATCGAGGAGACTAGACAGAGCGAGTATGGGGGAATCAACTCAGGGAAACCTACAACCTCTTTGAGAAGTCCATTTTACATAGGGGTTCTTTTTGGGGAAACATAGAACCATGGGGAACCCAAGGGGAGAAACCATAGAATGGCATCAGCCTTGGCTTTCTATGTGAATATACATTTGTTCTTGATTATTTGATAATGATTCCCCATTAATTGTTAGTCCATATTCAACTAATAAAATAAATAAATAAAAATTAAAAAATAAAAGATAGTGTATAGTTTTATGTGGACAGAATCAAAAGGAAGAAGAGCTTAAAAGCAAGAAAGATGAAACAGGCGGTTTTGCCATTCCAGATCTAAAACTATACTATAGGGCCATAGTAACAAAGACAGCATGGTACTGGTATCAAGACAGGGAAGAAGACCAATGGAATAGAATAGAAGACCCTGAAACCAATCCTCAAATCTTTAAACATTTGATTTTTGACAAAGGGGGACAAAATATTACATGGAGAAGTGACAGCCTTTTCAACAAATGGTGCT
>PVKS010019228.1:0-38771 GCA_004027875.1 Aplodontia rufa
GACAATGAGATCTGAGTCCTCCTAAAGACAGAAGAGTCTAACAATGAGATCTGAGTCCTCCTAAAGACAAGAGTATGACAATGAGATCTGAGTCCTCCTAAAGACAAGAGTATGACAATGAGAGCTGAGTCCTCCTAAAGACAGAACAGTCTGACAATGAGATCTGAGTTCTCCTAAAGACAGAACAGTCTGAGAAAGCAATGAGTCCTCCTAAAGAACAGTCTGACAATGAGATCTGAGTCCTCCTAAAGACAGAAGAGTCTAACAATGAGATCTGAGTCCTCCTAAAGACAGAAGAGTCAGACAATGAGATCTGAGTCCTCCTAAAGACAGAAGAGTCAGACAATGAGATCTGAGTCCTCCTAAAGACAGAAGAGTCTAACAATGAGATCTGAGTCCTCCTAAAGACAGAACAGTCAGACAATGAGATCTGACTCCTCCTAAAGACAGAAGAGTCTGACAATGAGATCTGAGTCCTCCTAAAGACAGAAGAGTCAGACAATGAGATCTGAGTCCTCCTAAAGACAGAAGAGTCTGACAATGAGCTCTGAGTCCTTATAAAGATAGAACCGTATGACATAGCACACCATTCCTAGACTGTGGGCTTTCCCAGGTAAGTGGAAAATTTTTTAAATAGTAGAGGTAGAGGAATTTATCTGCAGCTGGCAATTTCTTTATTATTGTGTATGCCAAGAACATTAAAGTACATTAAGAACATTAAAACAACAACTACCACGGAGCATCAACATCATTGCACTTTTTAAAAATATGGCCTTAAACACCAAAAAGAAAAAATCAAATCAAATCAAACACAAAGGACATCAGCTACAAAATGGAAGACCTTGTTTTAAAAATGTGAATAAATTCAGCTTTGTGCAAAATAGACACTGTCCATATTTTTCTCATTCTGCCTCTGATTGGAGGAGACCAGTCAGAGGGTGTCGTGTGTGAACTAGCACTTGAGAATTACACAGGACACCTCACATGCATGAGCAGTCTCATCCTCCTCCTGACTGGAAGTTCTCAAAATTAGCCTTTTTGGAACTAAGTGATGTAATCGGATCAGAGAACTAAGAGGTCAGGGGAGGGGACCTGAGGGGAAGCCCTTGGGTCATGTTTGCCACCCAAAATGTGCTCAGTGTTCCCAAGCATGAGCACGTCATTGCAGTGACTGAGAGACACCACACTGATGCTTTGCAAAGAACATGAGATGCATACGGATTAATGCCAGGAGTGTTTTTCTATTTTCCTGATGCTAACGCAGGGCAGCGTTTTTCTATTTTGTTTGGAATAGAATTTGAGTTCCTTATAAATTTATTCTGAAACTGACTGGATGCTTTCAGAGGCTGAAGCCAGCAACCCCACGTGTTCAGGGCGTTATATTTACAATACCTAGTGTTCCTATATTTCCATTAGAATGCAACTATTGTGCTTGGGGAAAAAATAAAGGTCACTGGGTTAATGGAGCCCACCTTTCTTTTTTAGTCCATAAATAATAAATTAAATATAATTTAAAATGAAAACCACATCCTATATGTCATTGTATTCCTGATGCTTTCTTCATAGAACCTTTGAGTATGTGGCACTTAATGTGGTCGTAATAGCCGCAGTCCATCAAATTCTTATAGCACCGGCTCCGTGAAGAAGCACACAGCGTACATCTATTAAGTTGACACTCATCAATGCTAAAATGTTCAAGAATTTCTCACGACATTTTCAAATCAGATCACTCTACATTCTACTCCAAATTCCATGAGCGTATCACCAAATGATTTATGAGCAGAAAAATCTCATGAACTCTATCTGATAAGTATTGACAAAGATCCATTTTTAAAATTCTAATCAAATATAGACTCAAGCACATTCCTTTGCTTCCAGAAAGGCTCTCCCACAGTTCTTGTGAGTAGACTATAGATGATATTTATGATCACAAGACTAATAATAAACATCTCTAGGCAAGATGCTGCTAGTACCAGTTTCCCTAATGAAAGAACAAAGAATTTCCTGCTGGCTAAATAGCTGAACCCTGCTCTCCCTAATCAATGCTTTCACTTCAGTATTCCCAAGGGATCCACTAAGCAATTGCTCCACCACCTGGCACGTCAAGATTTACAAGGCAGTATGGGAATGCACGGCCTAAATAGCTTCAGAAAACTATTTGTCTTGAGTAATAATTTTTAAAAAGCAGCTTAGAGTAGCGGTTGTTAGATCACTATTAACGTAAAACAAAGTTTAGTGGATCTCCTGACATTGATCTGATAATTTTTTTTAAATAAAGAGAGGATTATAATGCACCCCTGAGTCTGCTATAAAAACTGCTAAGCACTTCTAGTCACTCTCCAAAACAATGAAAACCTAAAACTTTGCTTTCTACTCAATGCAGACAAGTAACACTACACACTGTGATGGCCAAACACCAAACCTACACATGGCTCTTACCCTGTCAGTAAGTGTCTCAGCAAAGCCAGGCCCCATGGGGCACACCAGTAATCCTTGCACCTCAGGAGGCTGAGACAGAAGGATCACAAGTTTGAGGCCAGCCTGGGCAACTTAGTGAAACCCTGTTTCAAAACAAAATATAGGAGCTGGAGCGGTGGCTCAGAGGTTACGGCACTTGCCTGGCATGTGCAAGTACATGGATTCAAACCCCAGCACCCACGTACACAACTAAGTGTCAGAGTAACAAAAGCCATGTGAAAAACTCAATAAAAATTGATTCTCTCTCTCTCTCACACACACACACTGTCCTTCTCTCTTTAAAACAAACAAACAAAATATAACAAGGGCTGGGGGTATAACTCAGTGGTAGAGCATCCCTGGGTTCGATCCCCAATAAAATGCTCCCACAAAAAAACGTTTCAGTAGCATCATAGCATGTTCCCGTGACATGTAACTGGGGTTTTTTTTTTTAGTTTGTTTTCTTGTTTTTTTGTACCAGGGATTGAAACCAGTGGCACTTGACCACTGAGCAACATCCCCAGCTTTTTTATTTATTTTTTATTGAGTTTTTCACATGGCTTTCACTGCTCTGACAGTTGTATACATGGGTGCTGGGGTTTGAACCCGTGTATTCGCGCATGCCGGGCAAGCGCCGTAACCACCGAGCCACTGCTCCAGCCCCTTATTTATTTATTTTTAAAGTTAGAGATAGGTCTCACTAAGTTGTTTAAGGCCTCACTAAATTGCTAAGACTGGCTTTGAACTTGCAATACTCCTGCCTCAGCTTTCCAAGCCCTTAGGACCACACACATGTGCCACCACCATGCCCAGGTTGTGAAACGTAATTTTAACTTTAAATTACAAACATAGTAACAAGCCAGCCAATTGTCACTCTAAAGGGGACAGCATTTTCACTCACTTGACGATGTTTTTGGAAGGACATATTTCCCATCAACAGCAAGTATTTATTTGTCCTCATTATAATCAATAACAAGAACAATTACTCCCACTTATCATTTTGTTCTGCAGGTATGGATTTAACAGACTTAATTTAATCCTTCAAAACTACTTGTGGTAGTTTGTTATCTAAATAGCGCTACTAATGATCTATCAGCACAAAACATCAAGATCTAATATTATTTATTCTGTAGGCATAATTTTCATTAGTATTCATTCTTTTTTTTTAAAGAGAGAGGGATAGTAGGAGAGCGAGAGAGAAAGGGAGAATCAATTTTATTTAGTTTTTCATGTGACTTTCCTCGCTCTGATGCTTCGTTGTATACAGAGTGCTAGGGTTCAAACCCACATCCTTGCACATGCCAGGCAAGCGCCATAGCCTCTGAGCCACTCCTCAACCCTTAGTATTTATTCTTTTTTTTTCTTTTTCTTTCTTTCTTTTTTTTTTTTTTTTTAAGAAACAGGAACATTGTGAGAGAGAGAGAGAGAGATGGAATCAATCTTGTTTAGTTTTTCACGTGGCCTTTGTTGTTCCAACACTTCGTTGTATATAGGGTGCTGTATATAGGGTCTTCCAACACTTCCTTGCACATGCCATGCAAGCACCATAACTGCTGAGCCACTGCTCCAGCCCCCCTAGTATTCATTCTTCATGAAATATTCTTAGCTTTGAAATATATCTGGGATTCCCAAAATCTTTCCTTAAAATATGAAAAAGTATCATCTGATACTTACTTCTTTACTTATTACCAGAAGTTTTACAACTGTTTCACATAAAATTGAAGTAGGCTGATTAACATTTGTTAAAAGGCAGATTTCCTGAAAAATAAAAGCAAATGTACCTCTTCTAGAATTATTTCAGCACTGACTTTTATTCTTAAAATGAAAGTCTGGGAAACTATGGGATAACAATTATGTATCATTTTAAATAAATAAATGAGACAGAATAATTATACATATTTTGGGGGTAGGCATGGTAGCTTGAAATATATAGTGTGTGTGTGTGTGTGAGATGATCAGTCTGGTAGTCTGGTAACTGGCATATCAATAACTCAAATGTTTACTATTTCTTTATACTGGGAACATTAAAAATCCTGTCTTCTAGTATTTTTTTTTTTTTTTTTTTTAGGGCTGAGGACCGAACTCGAGACCTTGCGCATGCTAGGCAAGCGCTGTGCCACTGAGCTAAATCCCCAACCCCATGTCTTCTAGTATTTTTGAAACACATAAGAAATTATGGTTGATTATAGTCACCCTACTTTGCTATATAGAACACTAGAACTTATTTCTCCCAACCAAACAATTTTTAAAAGTTATCTTGAGCTTACAGAATTAATGCATAAGGACTGCCTTGGACCTCACTTTCACGTAACCCACAAGTCTTAGCAGCTTTAGTTCGTGCAAAGTTTTGTACAAAAATAGAACCCCAGGTGGAGTGCTTCTTTATTTTGGAATGTGTCAAAACAGAAGCATGATCTACAAACATACATAAATCTGTGTCCTACCTACATTCAACACTTTATTACTAAGGAAAGGGGTGCCAGGCTCTGAAGACAGCAAGCGTGACAAGGACATGCCAACACAGAACCATGATGCTCAATGGGCCAGAGACGGGGGTAGTGTTAGCGTGGACATTTACAAAACATAAACACTTCTTTGTGATTGTAAAATTGAAACAGTTGAGACAATAAAGAATCAAGGTGGGCATATCTTAGAGACTTTAAAATACATTTCAGCTGCGGCACAGCTCAGTGGGAGAGCACCTAGCATGCCCAAGGCCCTGGGTTCAATCCCCAGCACCACAAAATTAATTAATTTAAAAAATAAGAATACAAAACCAATCCCATTGTTACATATAACTGTAATGCACTAATTTAAAGAAACTTAAAAATGAGAATGGACCACAATTTAAAAAAAATAATAAATTAAATTTGAGAAACACCAGATGATCTCTTAAGTTTTTTTCCTTTACTTATCAAACCAATTATTTGATTTGATCTGCACACCATCAGGGCAGCAGTGTGGACTCAGATTAAAATCATCTCAGAAATTGCAGGAGGAAGCTTCTGCATCCTGCATCCTATCTGGTATCCCCACATCCAGTGCCTTGGGCTAGGGGCTCCTGATCAGTCTCCCAACTGCTTGTGTCATCCCTCTGTTAACATAGTCTCATATCACCACTAGTCATTCATCTAAATGATAATCCAATCCATCTCCTCCTTACTTAAAAACCCTCAATCAATTTCACTGCCTGTAGATTTAAGTCCAGACTCTTAATCATTGTTTCTGAAACCATACCTAACTTGAGTTGACATCTCCAAAATCAACCCAGCAAATGTTCCCACTTCCCAAGATCTCTATACTTAGGGACTTCTGGATTCAGGGGTCTACAAATCCAATCTGGCCTTAACTAAATGCAGAAACGAAGTACATTTCTACACACAAGCTGCTTTCTTAGTCTAAATTTTATCCCTTTTACATAAATTTTTTTCCAAGTTTTGTTTCTTTTTATAAAGAAATAAAAAGAGCTCCTTGAATCAGTAATTGTTTTGGTATATATGTTTTTTTATTTGCTAATACCACTCAACCTCCAAAACTACATGGTTTGCAACTCATTCATTTAATTGGTCAATTAAAATAAAAATCATTTATTAATCTTATTAATAAATGTTAGCAAGCTATATATTATGATATATGTTGGCGCTATACTACTATGGAAAAATCATTGTTTTTGAAGTATTTCAGTTACTAAAATATCTAATACTTGAGGACAGTATTATAGCACATTGTTATTTTGACCCAATGACATACAGATTACATAATTGTTTTCTCTGGTGCTGGAGACTGAACCCAGGGTCTTGTGCATGCTGAGAGCAAGTTCTATCACAGAGCCACACCCACATCATAATTTATTTTTTAAAACTTTTTATTAAGGAGTTGAGTTGTTGTACAATCATAAATGCATATAAAGAAACAATATGATATGCATATGTTCTTAAACTAGAATTATCCCATTGCCCACACCCCAGTCTCTTGATACTTCTATATTTTGCCCCTCCAAGCGATATAAATGCTTAGATTGTGAATTTTCCAGAATTAAATGATTGCATAAGTATTATTTGGATTCTCAGGAAGGTAAAGAGTATGTTACATTGTTGATTGTCTCCCTAGATCCCTCACTATTCTCCCCTCCCAACACCCATACTCTCCCACCACCACCACCTATTTATAGTTGCTCTAGATTATGCATTTCTACACTTTTGCTGGGTCTAATACATGGATTTGTCTTTTGTCTACCTTTCGCCCAAGCCTGAGTTTAGCTCCAGCCTCCACAAATGAGGGGAAACATTTGGCCCTTGATTCTCTGGGTTTGGCTAAATTCGCTAAGAACGATTTCTTCCATTGCCATCCATTTACCTTCACAATATCATTGTTTCTAATTGCTAAGTAGAATTCCATTATATGTATATACCACAGCTTTTGGATCCATTCACCCAATGACAGGCATCTGGGTTGGTTCCATAATTTAGTTATTATAAATTGAGCTGCTATGAACATAGATTTTGCTATGTCATTGTAATGTGATGGTTCTAACTCCTCTGGGAAGATACTCAGAGGAGGGATAGCTGGATTGTATGGTGGATCCATCCTTAATTTTTTGAGGATTCTCCACACTGCTTTTCAGAGAGGCTGTACCAGTCTGCAGTTCCACCAACAGTGTGCTAGTGTTCCTATGTCCCTACAACCTCTCCAGTATCTGTTATTATAATTTAAAATTTTTTAAATAAAAAATGGTGATGAAAGACTGAAAAAGTAAGAAAATATTTACCCTTATGAAGTCACCTTCTTCGAACTCACTTAAAATGTCAGAGTTGGAATTTTTGTTCGTTCTTGTATTACTTGGCACAACCTTTAAACAGCCAGAAAGAATCAAGTGGCATTCAAGGGGCGCATGTCCTTGCCCTAGAACCAGGCTTTCAGCTTTAAATCTGGAGAAAACCAATACCAAAGATGTTATTTCTGCAAAATGGCTACTTTGAAGTCACTGGTGACAAACAGAACAAAAAGTAAAACCTTGTCATTTTCGCCTATAAAGAAATTTCCTGGAGAGGTGGCTCAGCGGGAAAGCACTTGCCTGGCATGCACGAGGACATTGGTTCGAACCCCAGCACCAGATACACAACTAACTGTCAGAGAAACAAAGAGCAGATGAAAAAACAAATAAAACTGATTCTTTCTCTTCCTCTCTCTCTCACCTTTTCCCTCTTTCCCTTAAAAATTTTTTTTTAAAAAAAGAAAGAACTTTTCTTTTTGTTAAGGAGCAATCACCATCCTCTTCTATTCAGATCCTGAGGGCAATAGCTATGCAGGGCTATAGCAGCATGCCTGGAATGGCGCTGGGCCCAGAAAGTAGGCACTTGCTGTGTATAGATTGAGTGAATTTATGAATAGGCAAAAGGAGGTACTGTGCAACCACAGAGTGGAAGGTCTCCACACAAATGAATTACTTAGGTAAGCCTACTATTTCACAAATATAGGCATTTTTTAATCCACTACTGCTAAATTCATGACATAAGGCAAGGGTTTTGACTTTCTGGGAGAAAGGTTCTGTGATGATTTGAGTAACTTTTATCAACAATTTTTTAAGTAATATATTCAGGGACAATTTTGTAAAATCCACCACTTCTAAGTGTAGGTATTTATCTAGAGGATAGTAGTAGTTCACCCATTCTTGATTTATGGATACAACTCATCTCTGGCAAAGGTCACCTGGGGTTTTTGCCCTAGAAATTTTGAATAGGCAGATCTGGATAGAACCCAGTAATCTATTCCTAAAAGGCTTCCCACAATATTTTGAGGGAATTATACTTGAGAAACTCTATATTTGAAGCTGAGAGTGAACACCATTAATTGTATTTTATTTTTCTCATATGAGAATTACTTTTGTGAAGAATGGAATAGAACATGTTCTACTGAAATATTGTTACATCTGCATAATGTCAGATTATCAGTTGGTAATTATACTACTCAGAATCCTTTCTTCCTAGAATAGAAATGATAATCCCTATATTCCAAATGAAGCATGTGTCAATTCATAAAATGGTAGTGAGAAAGGTGGCAGTATTAGATTGTAATACTAATAAGATGCCTCCATTCTGGTGAGATCAGTGAGATCTGAATGGAGCATTTGATCTGTTATGAATTAATAATGATCTTGAGAAAATCACTTAACCTACACTTCCAATTCTTCATTTATAAAACTCAAGTAAACCTGTACTTTATGTTTCACAATGTTTTAGGGGGTAAATAGAGAATTCCCTAACAGTGAGTTGATTCCTTCAAAAGGAAGATATTTTATAAATAAAGTATTGGGATTCAGCCCCATTTCAATAAGTTTGACAGTGTAAAGGAAAGTTAGAAGCAGCAAAACTCCACTCAAATAATTATACAAAAAGTTAGGCTGCCACAATTCCATGGATGCTGACAGAATAACTAGACTCCTCAGCCCTGATACAAAGGATTTTATTAGCCACCACAGGAGCAGCGATAGGAGTATCAGCATGGTTACACAAGTTCCCCAAGTCCCAAGTCTCACAGGAAAATGTATAGGGCCAGTGGAACCTACATATGCAACAGGGTGAATCACAAGAGACTTGAGCTTAGGGAACCCATTGCTTTTATAGCAAGCAGTAACTAAGCTTGTTCTTTGTCTGGAAGGAGCCCAGCTTCCTCCACACAAGAATAGCAATGCACTATCATCTCAAGATTATTAGGTACATGAACAATTCTGACAAGTTACCCTGGTAAAAGAACTATCAAAGTCCCAGGAGTTTGCACACATGGCAAGGAATGTAGGAGCCCAATAGGACTGAAGGAGATGGTACCTCAGCATACAGGGCATAATAATGCAATTGAATAGAATTTTAAGATAAAGTTATATGGTTACTTAAAGAACTATGATTCTAGTTTCAAAAGAAGAAGATGCAAGGAAATTTTATAGTGCTATTTTCACTGTCTTTGAGAAGACATTGCAAGATTAAAAGATGAAGACTCCTGACTTTCCACTGTTCATGTTAGCATTTGCAGATTTTTTAAAGCCATTATCTGAAATCTATAATCTTGAAAATCATTTAAAATTGCAGAGGTAATTGTTACATCATGAAATTTCCTTAAGATAATGATGAGTTTCTAAGAAAAAATAATAGGATAATAGTCAAGTGGACCATTGTGTAATAAGGAGAATGAGGTCAATGATAAGTATGTGATGGAAAAGAAAGGGGAGAGGACATGAGGGAAGGTCACCTTAGAAGAAGAGTTAATATAAAGACAAGCATGTCAGTGGAAGCACGTCTGATTTTCAGGACTCAGTTGGATTAAAATCATCACAGAAAATGCAGAGGATTCTGCATCTTGTTTTCTCATCTTCATGTTGTTAAATTGGGGATGAGGGCCAGTCATTCTCGCCAGGTTTTCAAGTGCATCATTTGGGTGCCAGATGCCCATTACACTAAATGGATCACCAGCCGCCTCTATTTTATCGACACGAGGATTACAGGGTTGCCCATTTCTCTTGCAGCATTAAAATTTAAGAATACTACCCATACAATAAAACCATAAAATATTCACATGGACCTGTACTCCGCTTTTGTATTACACTATAACCTCAGAATGATTCTTCAAGAGCCTATTAGTGAAAGAATGCCAATAGTAAATACGGTTCTCATGTTTAAACATTTAATTTTATGCTTCCGGAGCATTTGAAGCACTTATGAATGGAATCATCTTCCTCTTTAATACTTTTTCCTTGTTAAGCCTGTAGACACACTATTCCAACACAACCAGTTTTAAAATCAGAGTATTTTTAAGAATAGAAAATGATTTAATACCCTCACATTCAGAAATTTAAATATCTGCATAAATATGCATATGCTACATAAACTTCAAACTCAAAGAAGAGCCTATGAAAATCATTAATTATTTATAGAATTATTGATTCACTTTTGGTTTTTAGTCTCCATTAAAAGGGAAAATTTGAATAAATATTAATGTCGATTTTCACTGAATGAACTGCTACTTAATGAAAGTAACTCCCCCCTAGAATGCCTAAATATCTATGATTTTTTCTTGGTAGTCCCCTAAGAAGCAGTTAATATGATTCCAAGAAGGAATCATATATACAACGGATTTTATATTAGACAGCTCTGGGTTGCAGACAATAGAATTCACTCTGACTGGTTTCAGAAAGAAAGAATTTATCACAGGGATAAGGCAGCTTAGAGACTCTTTGGAAAGGTTAGTAAAATGTTTTTTAGTCCAAAATTCCAGCAACAACTCTGGTGAAGACACTGGGTGAAACCCAGGACTACACTATCTCCACCACAGTTAGGAAGAAGGGACCACCTCACCTAGTAAAGGGTCATGTCACCTCTGCCCATACCTGCACCAGAAACACTGAGGCCCTTGTCCTATTTTTCACCCATGTATTAATTTCAAATCAAAATATCTTGAAAATATATCTACCAGAATTGAAAGCAACGTCTATATTCTAAAACAAAAGGGTTGTTTATTTTCTTTTCTTTATATTCCACATTGAGAGAGTGAGGCAACCTATGAAGAACTATAAAAATGTTAGCATTTAAAGAGATTTTGGGTCACTCCAAATAATAAGTGCCCACTGCAGGCCTTTATCATAAAATTCAAAATACTTTACCTAATACATTCTGTATGAATTTGCATGTTTTCCCTCATTCTAGACAAATTAGTGGACTGTTAATAGCAGTCCGGTCATCTTTTTTTATTGCTTTGCTTATGAACAAGCATTGGTCTTCATCCTATTTTCTAGTATCCTTCAGATGGATTTAGAAACTCAACATTACATTACAAAGTTCAAAGCACAAACTCCAAACTGTGACATATTCCTTTTGGTCAATATTCATTTTGTAACACGCCTTTTGTTTTTGAAGTTTTGCTGAACTCTATTCACCATCTACCACTGCCTTGCTTAGGGGATTGGATGGAATATTTTTATGTCACTTACTCTTGATAGATTGCGGTCTGGCAAAGTTAGAGCTGAACTTCATTTGGCAAACTGCAAAATGACCTATTCTTCTTTAGATATTGTTGAATCTTTTTTAAAAAAGAAAGAAAATAAATAAATAATCACTTAGAAAAGGTCTAAAGGAAAGTTACAATGATGTTCTGCTATTAGCTCAGATCCTTCAATATTTCTGATAATCAAAACAAGAATAGATTTTATGTGTTCTCCAGTGGGTAGCCAATTTTTCCCCTGGTGGACACTGGGAGGTAAAATCTTCTATGCATAGAGTCATGAGACTTTTTTTTTTTTTTTTAATGCAGGTCTCACTGTTTTGCCCAGACTGGTCTCAAACTCCTGGACTCAGGTGATCCTCCCACCTCAGCCTCACAAGTACTAGGACTACAGATGCATACCCAGCTTGGTATGACCTAAATGGGGCAAAACTTCCCCTCTGGAAGGGAAGGAGACATTCGACACAGCAAGGAGATGATGGTCCTCCCCAACATTCACACACAAATTTCCACATTGTCAGACCACCTACCTCCATGAAGAAGTTGCAAAGAAATTCTTCCAAACCTACCTTAAACAGCAAAACACTTAGGATAACCAAAGTCCAGAAAAAAATGAAACCTGATGGTGTCAAAGGTCTTTCCTTGGAGGATATTAGAAGTGAGAAGTCCAAATATGCCTTTTCCCCCCCTCTTCCAAAGTACTAGGTATTGATATGCATTAATATTGATGTGCCTACAATTTTTGAAAATGTGTTGTGGCTACTAAATCTTTAAAATGTTTGCATTTTTCAAAGTCTAAAAAGGTACTTCATTACCCCTAACTCCTACCATATACAAAGATTAACTCCAGGAGCTAGCGTCCACAAGATGGTCAACTAGAATTTCTTCTTCTTCCAACACTCCCAACACGCAAAGAATAAATAACAACATTTTAATCAAAACAACTAAAGAAGAGCAAAAAAGAAGCACAAATCCTTAAGAGCGCAGAAACCCACAGAGAAGAGAAGGAAACACCTGGCCTCTGCCACCTCATCCACCAATCAGGATCAGCTCAGAACCAGAAGGAACTTTTCCATGCAGGGAAATAGTAAGCAGGAGGACTCCAGAAGCCCAAGCCACCAGCAGGCACCTGCAGTCTTTGCAAACAGAGACTGGAGCAGCGTCACAGGCTCTGGGTCCTGCTGAGGGACCTCCTTGGAGTTCAAAGGCTGAGCCACTCCCAGAAAAGAGCAGATGTTGTTCTCTGCCCTGCTGCTATTGTTCTTTACCATCTTAGAACCAGAGCCACAGCTAGAGTGCTCTGCTGCAGAGGAGACCGGCCATTGCTTCCCCCATTCCTGGGGCCCAACCACCACTGCACCATACCCACCCACTAGCATCATCCCCGAACAGAGCTGCTCATTATGCTTTAGGGCCCAGCTGCCACATAGCTATTTCATTCCCTGCCCATCCCAGTCCCCGGTACACACTCCCCATAGGGCCAAGCTGAATGGGTACCCTGCTGTTGGAAATCCAGACCTTTTGTGCTTTTTGTTTGGGTTTTGGCATTGAACCCAGGGGTGTTCAATCCCTAAACTATATTCCCAGCCCTTTCTTTTTTTTCTTTTTGTAATTATTATTTATTTTGAGACAGGATCTCGCTAAGTTGCTAAGGCTGGGCTTTGAACTTGCAATACTCCTGCATCAGCCTCCCTAGTTGCTAGGATGACAAGTGCGCACCACTGTGCCTGGCTAAGAGCCCAGAGATTTGAGCTATTGGACCTGTCACTTCCCCAGTACCACAGTCAAGCCAGCACTACATCTCCCAGAGACCCCAGGCCTCCTGCACGCTGGAACAGTCGCCCACTCACTACAAGTGAGGCAGCACCCACCCCTGGGGACTCCAAGCCTTCAGAACACAGAAGGAATTGCACCTCTTAGCACCACAGCTGATGTGGCACCATCTTCCCCAAAGGTTCCACTGTGCTTTCTGAAGCTGAGCAGACATGGTGCCCTCCCATCTCAAGAATATGAGCCTTGGCTGAGTTTTATCCCCCAGACCTCCAAGACAGCTTGCCTACCTGGAGCTGGATTAGCCTCCTACAGTCTGAGCCAACTCTCCAAGCATTGAAGACCTTGCTGAACTGCTCTAAGCCACCTGGGGCCCAAGCCACAGGCACTACTAGGTTCTTTCTTACAGCTGCTACACTTGACCTCACAGAACACAAACTACTACTGTATATCACAATCCTGGACTCCAGAGTCACGACTGTATGGAACCTCATTCCCGGGAGCCCAAGGTGCCACCATGCCCTGTTATTTCTGGGTCCCAAATAACAGCTGTGCCCTGTTCCTTGAGAACCAAGCCTCTGGAGCACCCTTTGTTTCCCAGAGCCATGCCAGTGCTGTGTATTGACCCCGAGGATTAGAACAACAGCTGTATCCCAGTCCTTTGGCCTGAGCTGCTGGGCTGTGCCTCAGAGCAACAAACCTCAGCTTAGTGGGAGAATGACATTCACACATGCCTTGGAGATTGAACGTATGCTTCAATCCCCACATACTATAGTAGTTTCACAAGATCCTGAACCCAGAAACCTGGTTCCACAGTTTGTCACAAAAGTAGACCAGAAAGGAAGAAAGGTTTCTTTGAGTTACTGTAATTTTATACCTTGAACTGACACTTGCTCCCGTATGATTCCATGCAAACTATCCACTCCTGCCCATCTCCTTCTGACAACATCCAGAACAAGAATTTCCAAACTGTTGCCACTGGGGTTCCTTAAAGAAGTAAAAAGTGGGGGCTAGAGCAGTGGCTCGACAGTCATGGCACTTGTCCGGCATATGTGAGCACACGGGTTCAAACCCCAGCACCCACGTACACAACTAAGTGTCAGAGCAACAAAAGCCATGTGAAAAACAGTAAAAATTGATTCTCTCATCACTGTCCTTCTTTCTTAAAAAAAAAAAAAAGAAGTAAAAATGGTATGTATTGGAAGTGGGTGGTGATACTGAACTTTGACTATTTCTAAAAATCTAATGATATTATTCATGTACCTGTGGTAAAGCCCCCAAAATAGTTTGCAAATTTTATTTGCTTCAATTAGGATCATGTCAATTCAGCATGGGAATATCAGTTATTCTACTGATCAAAAGTACTGTATATAAGATATGTCTTTTTTTCTAAGTAGGGAGATAAATAACTATAATGAATGACTTTTGTTCAGGAGGAGAAACCTTTCATTTCCAATTTCAGCTCATGAAGCAGCAATGATGTAAGAACCAGGGTGCTACTGCATAAGACACCTGCCGTCCATTCTTGACTCTCAAAGTGGCCATCTCCACCACACCATCAGTATCCTCACCACATACTTCTTCCTACCCTGGAAAGCACTCTTTGGTGATCTCTGCTGTAAATTACAACTGCTTGGTAATTGAATGCATTTTTGACTGATATATGCATACTCAAAAAAGATATATACTTCATAGTATGCATGGGATTCATAAAGAGTTGAGTAAACATCATGTCTGTTTATACACCTTCAGGAAAAAAATGATTCTCTAGTTAAAACGATCCCATGAGAAAAATTCATTTCAATCATGTCTACTTACACTACTTTTTCCAAGTTGTAAGTTCCATGCTAAATTCAAGTCTGCCTGTACTCAGACAAGAATTTCAGTTCCTAGCAACAAGAATTCCATGGCTGCAACATTTACTAGAGCTGGATCACCCAGGTTAAAGTGGTGTAGGTGCATTCAAGGCAATATCATAAGCACAGAAAACACTGACTTTTAGAAATGTCTGGTGCCAAAAATAATGATTAATACTTGTAATACAGCACTTTATTCTTTAGGACACTCTAAAATGTTTTATATCTTAAAATTTTTTAAATCAATAAATACCCCTTTTGCTTTATAACTGGTATATAAAACATAGCAATCTTTAAAGGCTAAAAAAACAACAAATACAAATCTGATTTACCTAAGCATATTAAAATTTTAATAGAAGTAGAAAAGGTCTACCTAATCTCTTAGGGACAAAAATCCATATCCACATAATGGATCGCTAAAGTTCATTCAAAGATTAGTAAGTAAAAATTACGGAAAACATTTTAATAGACTTTAAATAAATTGATTTATATTCATAATCAATTATTTATCTCAGATACATACCTCAAATAAAAATAATACAAAGGAGAAACTGAAGGAGTAATATTAAATTATAAATTAAAATTATAGTTATAAAATTAATTTATAAATTAAAATCACTGAATGAAAATAATTATTTCACTAGACCAAAAGAAAATATAGACATCTAAATCACCTTTATTTAATCTCATTCTGATTTCTAAGCCTCTAAAATTCAGGCAAGGATTAGTAAAGTAAAACTGTAAGTAAAATTATTTTGCATGACATTTCTGTAGTGTTAACTTGTCCATGTTGAAACTGATATAAGCAAAGCACAACTGATTTACACTGTAATAATCATGTGTCAGAAAAAAAATTATTTTTTACCTCTCTGAGATTTTCTTGGGCTGAATGAACAACATCTTCAGCTTTTCAACATCTTTGCTCTATTAAACAAAGTGTACTTACATTGAATGCATGCTACTTGTTCCCATGGACACAATTTCTTCTAAAAATCTGGAGAGGATTTATAGCCTGGGAAATATGAAGTGGTATGTTTAGGTAATTTGACATTTAGCTCTGCATATAAACTTTGTTGAAATAACTTGAAGAAATAGATTTACTTAAAGCAATTGAAGTACCATGTAGTGGAATTTATTGGCCCCGTTATATGTAGACAAGTTTGATTATAACTAAGACAACAGGACCATTGCAGTGTTAAGAGTTGTCTGCCATCAATATAATAAAGATGGCCATTCTACCCAAAGCCCTATACAGATTCAATGCAATCCCCATCAAGATACCTATGGCATTCTTCACAGATATAGAAAAAGCAATTCTCAAGTTCATATGGAATAACAGGAGACCCAGACTAGCCAAAACATTACTCTATAGAAAGGAAGAAATAGGGGGTATCTCAATCCCTGACCTGAAATTATACTACAGAGCCGTAGTAGCAAAAACAGCATGGTATTGGTATCAAAACAGAATGGAAGACCAGTGGAACCGAATAGAAGATCCTGAGACAAACCCCCATATTTTTAACTATATGATATTTGATAAAGGGGGCAAAAGCATAGTGTGGAAGAAAGATAGCCTGTTCAACAAATGGTGTTGGACAAACTGGACAGCTATATGTAGACAACTGAAGCTGGATCCTTATCTTTCGCCCTGCACAAAAATTAAATCAAAATGGATCAAAGACCTGGAGATTAAGCCAACAACTTTAAACTTACTAGAAAAAGAAGTAGGGTGATCACCACACCATATAGGAGTCGGCAGCTACTTCCTTAACAAAACTCCCATGGCTCATGCTGTAAAATCAAAAATAAATGAATGGGATGCAATTAAACTAAAAAGCTTCTGCACAACTAAAGATCTAGTCAAGAGCATCAAGAGAGAACCTACAGAATGAGAGAAAATTTTTGCCTGCTACACCTCGGACAGAGAGCTAATATCCAGAATTTATAGGGAACTAAAGAAACTAAAGTCCAAACTCACAAATAATCCAATCAATAAATGGGCTAAAGATCTCAAAAGGAACTTCTCTCCAGTGGAAGTCCAGAAAGCCCATAAATATATGAGAAAATGCTCTACATCATTAGCTATAAGGGAAATGCAAATCAAAACTTCAATGAGATACCACCTCACTCCTGTTAGAGTGGCAAAAATCAAGAATACAAACAACGACAGATGCTGGAGGGGCTGTGGGAGAGGAGGAACACTGTCACACTGCTGGTGGGACTGCAAACTGGTTCAGCCACTATGGAAAGCAGTGTGAAGAATCCTCAAAAAATTAAGGATGGAACTACCTTACGACCCATATATCCCACTCCTGGGTATTTTCCCAAAAGAGTTAGAACCAGCGTATTATAGTGACGTGGCTACCTCAATGTTTTTAGCAGCTCAATTTACTATAGCTAGATTATGGAACCAACCCAGATGCCCCTCACTCAACAAGTGGATACAAAAACTTTGGTACATATGTACAATGGATTACTACTCGGCCATTAGAGAAGATGATATTATAGCTTTTGAAATCAAATGGATGGAGATGGAAAGAATTAGGCTAAGTGAAGTATCCCAATCCCAGAGACTCAAGGGCCGAATTGTTTCTCTGATCTGTGGATGCTAGAATATATGGGGAAGCAGTAGGGTAGACAGCTAACCTAACAATACTTCAAATTGAATGACTCTCAGAGTAATGGGGAGATGGCTCCCTAGGATACTTGGAGGTGTAGGGAGGGGAATGGGAAGGGAGGAGAGGTATGAAGAACTCATAGGAGACTGGAGAGTGGGAATATGGGAGAACCATCCCAGAAGCCGATGTTATTCCTCCACACGATACCCATTTAACGCAAGAGTTCTCCTGGGGGAATCTGCAACAGGTAAAACCCAAGGTGGTCATCCATGTTTTGCCATTACCCCTGGATAACAAAGTATATATACATTTATTGCTGTTGGTTTGATAATGTTTCCCCCTCAATTGTATCTCTATACACTTCTAATTAAAAAAAGAGTTGTTTGCACAATAAAATGCTATTTCATGGGTTATGGTTATGAGTCACTTGGTGGGTGTAGGTTAATCTCAGGCCCATCAAACAGTACCTTTAAAAGAAGGTCAATAGTATTTATAGTTCCCACCTTATCTCTGAAGGGATGTTCCAGCACCCACTCTGGATGCCTAAAACTACAGATAGTACCAAACTCCAAATATATTATTCTCTACACATGTATAACCTATGATAAAGCTTAATTTAAAATATGTACAGTAAGGGCTTAATGATAAATACTAATAAAATAAAACAATTATAACAATATGCTGTGATAAAAGTTATATAGGGGGGGCTGGAGAGGTGGCCTAGCTGTTATGGCGCTTGCCTGGCATGCGCAGGTACATGGGTTCAAACCCCAGCACCCAAGTACACAACTAAGTGTCAGAGCAATGAAAGCCATTTGAACAACTCAGTAAAAAAATTGATTCTCTCTCTCTCTCCCTCTCTCTCTCACTGTCCTTCTCTCTTAAAAAAAAAAAAAAAAAAAAACACGGTTATGTAGGGCTAAAGCAGTGGCTCAGCAGTCAGAGCGCTTGCCTGGCATGCCTGATGACCCAGGTTTGAAACCTAGCACCACATACATAATGAAGGGTCAGAGAAACAAAACCAGATGGAAAAATAATTAAGATTCATTCTCTCTTTCTCTCCTTCTTTCTTCCTCTCCCGCCTCCAGCCCCATTTTTGTTTTTAATAGAAGAAGAGTGAGAGGGAGAGAGAAAGAGAGAATCAATTTTATTTATTTTATTTAGTTTTTCATTTGGTTTTTATGGCTCCGACACTTCGTTGTGTACATGGTGCTGGGGTTCCAACCCAGGTCCTGGTGAGGCAGAAAATGTTAGGCAGTCAGTGTAGGAAGAATAATGTGGGTTAATAAGGAGAAAATCAACGGATGGTCATCTTTCCTGAGAGGGCAAAGACATCTCACAATGCTAATAAGGGTCTGACAAGATAGGCCCAGATGTGGACACTCCCTGCTACTAAGGAAGGAACCACATTCTTTCTATTGGCACCTAAGACATGGATCAAAGACTGGACCAGAATTCCCCAAGTCTGTGTCCTAAGTACAGGAGCAGGGAAGCAGTGACCAATACAGGAGAGGATGTCATATAAATAGGGCAAAACTTACCGCCACGTTGGCTCTGTCCCCTTCCTCACTCTGGGGGAAGTCTGCTCTTCTCCGTGTGCTTTACTTTCTGTAATAAAATTCGTCTACTATGCTTGCCTTGGTGTCCCTCGGTTTCATTCTTCGACTCCGACTCCAAGAGGACACAAACCTGACATTCACATCACTGGCATCACTGGCATGCCAGGCAAGCGCTGTAACTGCTGAGCCACTGCTCCAGCCCCTCTTTCTTTCTGTTTCCAAAAAAGTTATGTAAATGTGGCCTCTCCAAAAGGTGAAGGCAAATATCACTATTTTGGGATCCTAGTTGACAATAGACAACTGCAGAGAGTGGAACTGTGGGTAAGGGGGACACTACCATATGTCCTTCGTATCTAGTATCTAAGGATTTCAGTGTGGAAAATAGTATTCTGTCAGAGGGCCATGCCTTAAAGAGAAACACAGCTCTTACTTCAGTTAGGTTTGTTCATTTCAGGGCCCTGTCTTCCTTTAACTTTTTATTCCAGGTCCTAGGTATCAGCAAGTATTAGTCAGCTTTTCATTTCTGTGACACACACCTGAGAAAAACAGCTTACGGGAAGAAAGATTTATTTTGAATCCGAGTTTCAGAGTTTTCTGTCCACGGCTGGCTGGCTCCACCGCAGAAACAGGAGGGAAGGGTGTTGCAGAGCAAAGCTGCTCAGGGCAGCAGGGACAAAAGACAGAGGAAAGGGAGCCGGGGAAGAGACAGAGGCTTCAAGGGCTTGCCCCCAGGACCCACTTCCTCCCACCACCTGCACTTCCCACCACCTTCAAGAATGCTGTCAAATATAAATCCCTGCATGGACCAATCCACTCATGAGGTCAAAACACCCATATTCCACACTTCCCCAAAGCCCTACCTCCAGTCCCATTGATACACTGGGGACCAAGACTTCGGCACATGACTTTTGGGGTACATTCAAGATCCAGACCAAAACACAAAGAAGGATCCCCATACTTTTTTTTTTTTAATAAAGAGAGAGGAACCGTGAGAAAAAGAGAGAATCAATTTTATTTAGTTTTTCATGTGGCTTTCATTGCTCTGAAACTTCTTTGTGTACATGGTGCTGGGGTTCAAACCTGGGTCCTCATGCATGCCAGGTCAGCACTGTTACCACTGAGCCACCGCACCAGCCCCTCCATGCTATAACTTGGTGCTGTATCTTCACATTACATATAAGGATAAAAATCTGAATACAGAGCTAAGATACTCCTACCTATTCTGGTAACTGCTTTTCTCATACGAATACTAATACTCATAATAAAATATTAACCATTTAGTATGTGTCAGGCACTATTCCAACCAAAATACACACACATACACACACACACGCACACATTCTCAGGAAAGCAGTTTATATGTTTTTCTTCCTGACATAGGCAATATTCTGACTCAATTCTTCTGGATTTTCGTAGCTATTTTATCAAAAAAAATGAATGACACCAGTCAGATACTCAAGAAATACAACAGATGAAACAACACATGATCTCAGGTGAAGGAACTTTGCTTCACTCTGCCACTTGCCTACATTGAAACTATACCATATAAGCAAATTAATATGCGTGTCATGGCTGACACTGTTCTAATGGGATCTAATACTGTTATTCTCATGAAGCCATGAAAAACGTGCTTTTACCCTGTCTAACCCTCTATACTCTACTCAAATGAGTGTCAGAAACCAGAAGAAATTGTTATTGATACGAGCAATAATAATGACTGAATTGTACCAAATAAAATAACTGAAAATCAATTGCTTTATTTGATGACATTATACTCACTAACTATATATACACAGTGTAAAAAATTAAGCATAATAAACTAATTTTCTGAATTAAGTTTTAATCTGATAGAATAAACTTCTTTTCTTTTTTTTTTTAATTTTTTTTTCTTTTCTTTTTTAAGCCAGGGAATGAACCCAGAAGTGCTTAACCTCTGAGCTACATCTCCAGACCTTTTTATTTTTTGAGACAGGGTCTCACTAAGTTGCTTAGAGCCTTGCTAAGTTGCTGAAGCTGACTTTGTTCTTGCAATCCTCCTTACTCAGCCTCTGAGTCGCTTGGATTATTAGGCATGTGCTACCATGCCCAACCTAATTTTCTAATTTTAATAAGCTAACTTTAATCATTATCAAATGTAATAAATTAATTTTCAAAATTACATTTTAATCAGAATGAATAAATTCAATATTTTTTTATAAATAGAAGGACAGTGAGAGAGAGAGAGAGAGAGAGAGAGAGACAGAGAGTATCAATTTTTATTTAGTTTTTCACATGGTCTTCATTGCTCTGACACTTAGTTGTGTACGTGGGTGCTGGGGTTTGAACCCATGTACACATGCTGGGCAAGCGCGGTAACTGCCGAACCACTGCTCCAGCCCCCATATTCAATTATTTTTAATATTGAATATTTTGAATTTCAAACTGGTCTATGAAATACATATCACCATAAAAATGGCTAATACATTTGTATCCATAGGAAGAAAGGAGGCAAATACTCCAAACTATAAAGATTGATCATCTATCCTCTTGGGAATGGAATTTTTTAATCATTTTCATTTTCTTCTTTATAACCTTTCTATAATTTCCAAATTTCTTTCATGAAACTTATGTTAGTTTTACTTCAAATTTTTAAAAAATAGCTATAATAATTTTATTGTAAAAATAATACTTGTAGTGGTTGGAGTGGTGGCTCAGCAGTTGCAGTGCTTGCCTGGCATGTGCGAGTATGTGAGTTCAAACCCCAGCACCACGTACACCAGGAAGTCTCGGAGCACTGAAAGCCACACGAAAAACTATAATAAAAATTTGATTCTTTCTCTCTCTCTCTCTCTCATTGTCTCTCTCTCTTTTAAAAAAAAATCATAAAATTTTTCATAGTATACCCCATTGAAATGATCATAGTTTTGAGGTACTAGGTTGAAAATATATTATTAAAAATAATTTCACCTGTTTCTCTCCACCACCCCAACACGTACACTTACACACACACACACACACACACACACACACACACACTCCCCCTCCCCTTTCGGGGTTTTGCTTGTTTGGGATTTTTGTTTGCTTGCTTTGTTTTTACAGCACTAGGAAGTGACTAACTGGTGTGCTACCATTGAGCTACAACCCTTTATTCTTTTATTTTGAGGCAGGGCCTCACTAATTTGCCCAGGCTGACCTTAAACTTGCTGCAATCCTCCTGTCTCAGCCTCCTAAGTAGCTGGGATTATAGAATGTGCCACCGCACCAGGACTCCCTCCTCTTTTTAACGTGACTACTAGAAAATTCAAAATTACATATAAGGCTCTCATCCGTGAATTGCATTACATTTGTATTGAACAACAGCGGTCTAAACCATTTAGATCAAGAGTTGGATTATGAAGCTGTCAGGGTGAATGTTGCACCCTAAGAATCCTCCAGAAAGAAGCAATAAAGTGAGAATTTAAAGGAGATAGGAAAATACTGTGAACTGGGCTTGGCTTGGATCCATACCATAGCAGAAACTATCTCAAAATCAGCTTTTTCTTCATTCCCTGAAGACCTTGAATAGGTAAATTCTTCGTCGAGTTCATCACAGGAAAAACAAGCAACAAAAAATATACCCTTTCTTTGGCCCATGAATCTCTGACTCCCATCAGGAACCAGAGCTCAGGGCCTTCCCACAGTTACTCCCTGTACTTGGAGCAACTCTTACAATTTAAGTCCCAAGGGGGCCGTTCCGCTGACTCTTGCACTCTCCAGAAGCAAATATGATAAGCCTGAGACATCCTGCGGGTCTGTCTCCTTGTTTGGGGGGTCTAAATTGGCACCTCTGACTCACTTGACTTAGAGAAGGTGACAGGGGTCACTGGTAACTAAACAGGGCTCCCAGGAGAAGCAAGGCAGCGATTTTCCTTAAGGAAGCCCGCGGAGGGGGCGGGCTTCGCTGCGCTGGCTCGTTCACCTCGGGTCCGGGCCCAAGAGCCCCTTGGTGGGGGCTGCTGTTCGGAACCAGGCGGGGTGGGAAGAGGCGGCCCTGGCTCTGGCACTTAGGCGACAGTTACCCTTTCATGCACAGCGCTAGCCCGCTGACGTGCGCCAGGATCCCCGCGGCCCGAGAAAGCCTCCCCGGCTCGGGGCGAGAGCCATTGCCACCTGCGCGCTTCCCACTCGCTGTCCACCCAGACGCACAGAGCGCCGCGCCCTCCTGGCGGGGGGCGGGGTCTAGGGAGGACACGCCCCTGACCCCGCCCTTGGACTCAAAGACCGCCCCCCTGGCTACTTAAAGTTGGGACCCAGGTAGTGAAATAGGCCATGGAGTTGCAGCAGGAACAGACCATGCCTGCGTGGACTGGAGAGTTCGAACTTTTAATTGTTACTGAAACTAAAAACGTTAAGCTGCAGAGGTCGAATATAACATTTGTATGCGTTTTTAAAATAATGCATGACTTTAAAATAAATGTAGCCCGGCGACAGAGACAATCAAGGTAGGCATCAGGGAGGTGCTTCGGAGGCAAGTTTGAGAAGCGCTGCTATGCACAAGAATGCTTTTTTTCCTAGATGCAAAGTCCTGAAGCTTGAACCATAGTGCCCTCTGAGTCTGATTCCAGGAAATGCCATGGGGCTGCAAGTTGTGTTAAACCCTCACCTGGAGAGGTGGGAGGCAGGACAGAGGACCCCTGCCCCTGCTCTTTACCAAGAAAGTGTGAAAGCTGCATCTGGGTCCTTAAGGAGAAAAATGACCGGGACCAAGGCATTCAAACCCGGTAGGCAGAGCTTCAGGGGAACTGTGGGTGAAAGCCAAGGCCTTTCCTTTGGCTGAAGAATAAACCACCACACTGTGGGCACTACAGTCTCAAAGGGCCCTAGAAATCCCTTTATTAGATGGACTCTAATACTACTGTTTTCACCGGATAGCATAACATTAACAAAATTGCCTCATTAGCCTTAAGTTTCCTGGGAAATGAAGTTAAATACATTTTAGCCCTTTATAAGAATGTCCCAATGTCATCAAATAACATAATGTAATGAATTAATCATCAAGTAACTTAATGTCTTCTACAGTTTTCACTTCGTTTCATTAGGTTTCAGAATGGAGTCACAGCAGGAATACATGGAAATGAACATGGTTTTATAAGGAAATTCATCTAAAATAGTAAATCTATGGAAGTCACTATTGCTTGATAAATCAACTTAACTTTAAAAAAAAATCATACGGACTTCAAACTGGGGAAGGATAGGAGGACGCCCATCCCTCTTAACCCATAAGAGGGCTAATGATCATGAATGTAAGACCTATCCAGTTCTAACAACATTGATTTTTCTGCAAAATCAGCTCTAATCAATAAGATCACCCATCCCCACACCACCCAGAACCTACCTTGACAGACTTGTTTCCTGAGACTGTTCCTTGCCTCAGTGAATGGAACCACCTGTCCACTTATCCAAAACAGAGACCCAACAATCATTCTTGACTCCTCCCCCATTCCCACAACTCTCAACTGCATTCTCTGCAGCTTCCAGTACGATCTATATAAAATGCAAATTTGTCCATGTATCACTCTCTTCCTAGAAACCCTTAAATGCTTCCCCATTAGCCTGAGAATAATCCTAACTTCTTCATTATATTTTAAAGGCTCTTGGGCAGGGGGTATGACTCAATGGTAGAGTCCTTGCCTGGCATATACCAGGCACTGGGTTCAATCCCCAGAACCACAAAATTTTAAAAATTTAAAAGAGGAAAGTAGATTTCAAAAACTCTTTCTACTCTGTACCTGCTGTCCCCTCCTTTGCCTCTTCCCCAGTCAGGTCTCTTTTTACCCTCCCCTCCTCCCCACCTCCTGCCATCCCTCCTTCCCAAGTGCACTTACTGGTAAATTACTCCAATTTCCCCAAGGCACTGGAATGACTCTTTGATCACTCAATTTGAAACTCTGGTTGGTACCTGCTGTGCATCTAGCTTCTTAGATTCCTCTCTTACCCGTTCTTCTAACTGCACACTGTAACCCTGGTGGCCCCCTAGGACACAGTATTGTAATTACCTGTTTCGCTTTATTTCATCTCCAGAGTAAGCAGCTGACATGTGTGTGTGGGGGGGGGGGGGCAAACAAACCCTGAGCTTTCAAGTAAACACTTAGGTTCAAAACCCAATGTTTGCACTTACGAGCTGTGCATACTTCAGCTAGTTTCTCAACCTGTCCGAATCTCAATTTGATTCTATAAAGATCATAACAAAAATTAATAAAATCATACATGTAAAGCACTTTGCATACAGTCAGGCACTTGACAGATGCCCAGGGGCTGGTTATAAATGGCAACAATTCTGCCCCAAATCTCCTCCTAGATTGGACTCTTCCCAAGAGAGTAGACAGTTCTTTTACACCAAATGGAGACAGATGAAGAAGAAAACCAATATCGTCCCAAACTCAGAAAGATCCTCATTAGCTGCATATTCTTAAGAAGATTATTTGGTCTCTTTGATGCCTCAGTTTTTTTGGTCTTAACATGCTTCACGTAATCAGTGTCATCAAAGGCTAGGAATAAAAATGTTTTGAACAAAAATATCATTTTGAAAAAATATAGTCCTTTGCTTATTATTTGATGAAATAAATGTTTTAAAACATTAAACATGGGGTCTGGAGTGGTGGCTCAGCGGTTTCGGAGCTTGCCTGGCAAGCAAGAGGACCCAGGTTCAAACCCCAGCACCACGTACACAACTGAGTGTTGGAGCAACTAAGGCCATGTGAAAAACTAAATAAAGTTGTTTCTCTCTTTCTCTGTCTCTCTCACTGTCCCTCTCTCTTAAAAAAAAAAAAAATTAAACATCACCAGCACTTGCCTGGCATGTGCGAGTACGTGAGTTCGAACCCCAGCACCACGTAAACAATCAATTGTCAGAGCAACGAAGGCAACGTGAAAAACTAAATAAAAATCATTTCTGTCTTTGTCTCTCTCCCTCACTGTCCCTCTCTCTTTAAAAAAAAAACAAAAACAAAACATTAATATATTTGAACTAACTGGAGACTAAGAGATAATAAATAATTTTACAAAGCAAACTCTCACTTTTAGCCAAGGCTCTATTTTCTTTTCTGCATCCCTTTTACCAGAAAAGATAAGCTGCAAAACATGTCGTTAGGAATTTCGCCACACTTTCTGTCCCTGTTTAATATAACAGCTAAAATAATCAAGCAAATGAATAACTAGCATAAAATAGGCTCTAGTAATCAGGGAAAAAATCTACATCTTGTTACGTCAAACAACACAGCCTGGCATGAGTGAGACGAGGGGGGGAGATTTGTTTGTTTGCTTGCTTGGTTCACAATCATCATCCACATTTTACACTCAGACTCAAAACCAGAAAACAGCATAATGGGTAAAAGGAGCTTGAGCATTTAACTACCTTCAAACGCCAAAAAAATGATAGCGAAAAGATCGTTGTAGAACACACAAGGTAAAGAGAATGAAAGAGGTACATTTTGTTTTGAAAAAAAATTATGTTAAATTGGAAAATGGTGAATAAGGGGTAATTGACTCAGATGATTTTTTGTTATTTTTAATTGACAAATAATTTTATATAAGGGGCACAATATGTTTCCACACATGTACATTGTGGAATAATCAAATCAGGCTATTTAATAACATATCTACCACCTCAAATGTTTATAATTTCCTAGAGGTGAGAACATTTAAAATCATCTCTTTTGGCTATTTGGAAATATATAATACGTTATAATTATCTACAGTCACCATGCTGTGCCATAGGTCACCAAAACTGAAATTTTGTGCTCTTTGATGTGATAACTGATTTAGACCTCAATCCTAAACCTGCAAAGGGAAAGCTCAGAAGCATCCCAGTTCCACTACTGAATTCCCCAAATCTGGAATTGGCAGCAGCAGTTAACCCTGAAAGTAGGGTTAGTGAAGGAATGGATATTGTTTTATTCAGTCATTCATTCGTTTGTTTATTCATTCAGTTTTAGTTTTGGACAGGGTCTCACTATGTTGCCCTTGTTGGCCTCTAACTCCCCATCCTTCTGCCTCAGCCTCCCTAGCCACTGGGATTACAAGCTACTTGATTACAGTCCAGGACATTCAGCAGATTGGGTAACATTTGTTCAAGAAGGATTTAGATCTTAAGATCACTCTCTCCCACTCACACACTGGTGCAGCAAACCAAATGTCTTTATCCACCCATCAAACACTGGAGGACTGTTTTCTGGAAATACAAGACACAGTTTCTGGACTCAGGGTAATTCAGACTATTGTGAATCCAGGAATACTAACAGAACACACACACACTAAACATCAAGAAGACATTCCACCTCTCCCCGGTCCCTTTTCTTGATGAGCTCCAGGGTAAAGGAAGCCAGGACTGGATCTTTCAAGCAGAAAAGTGGAAAACATTTCCCTAAACATTTTTGGAGGATGGCAGGTACTGAGGAATTAACCCGGGGTACTTTACCACTGAGCATATGCCTAGCCCTTTTTTTTTTTTTTTTTAAACACAGGGTCTTATTAAGTTGCTTAGGGCCTCACCAAGTGGCTGAAGCTGGCCTCAAACTTGCAATCCTCTTGTCTCAGCCTCCTGAGTAGCTGGGATTACAGGTAAGCACTACTATGCTTGGCTTCCCTGAATATTTTGATCCAATAATTTCACTTCTGATGCAACAAATCCACTTCTTTTCTTTTAAGGGGGAGAGAGGAAGGGGGTGGGGGGAGAGAGAGAGGGAAAGAAAGAAACTTTTTGTTTTGTTTTTTCATCTGGTTTTTGTTTCTCTGACACTTAGTTACGTATGTGGAGCTGGGGTTCAAAGCAGGTCTTCACACCTGCCAGGAAGGTGCTCTAACCTCTTAGCCACGCTCCAGCCTCCACTTCTGAATGTATACTCACAGTAGTCTACATACAAAAACTCATGAAGTGTTCCATTAAAAAAAAGTAACAGGGGGCTGGAGCAGTTGCTCAGTGGTTACAGCGCTTGTCTGGCATGCGTGAGTACGCGAGTTCAAACCCCAGCACCACGTACACACCGAAGCCTCAGAGCAACAAAAGCCACATGAAAAACTAAATAAAATTGATTCTCTCTCACTATCCCTCTCACTTTAAAAAAAAAAAAAAAAGAAAAGTAACAAGTGTAGGTGAGAATGAGTGGAGCAACTGGAACTCTTGGGCACTATTGATAGGAATATAGAATTTTGATTCTGCCATTATAGAAAACAGTATGGCCCTTTCTCAAAAAATCAAAGTTACCATATGATCCAACAATCTCAGTTCAGAGTACAAACTCAAAAGAATTGTGAACCATATTCATAGTAGCTGTACTCACAATAGTCAAAAGGCAGAAGTAACCCAAATGCTCACTGACAGGTGAATGGATAAACAAAACCTGTACAGACCGGTACAGAGTTACCATGTGGGAAGATGAGAAAGTCAAGGAAGACCATGGAGACTGCACAGCAGTGTGAATGTCCTTAACGCCACTGAATTACATGCTCAAAATGATAAATCTCATGTATGTTTTGCCTCAATAAGAAAAACTAGCAAGGAAGTACGTAACAAAAAATCCAGAGGCTAATATTAAAAATTATTTTAAAGACTTAAAAGTAGTTTCCTCTCAGGATGGGACAATGTCAGGGGAGGGGATGCTGTTTTTAAAGAAGCTTTGTAAAACTATCTCTTAAAATTATGTGCCCATAAAATTTTGGTAGTACTATAAACAAATAGCACTAATAATAAATTTGAGATAATTTTAAGTCCCTCAATTTTATAGATAATCAAATCACAGAGAGGCCAAGTTAATTCCAAATACTAAGTGGCAAATTGAGGCCTTGAATCATGTTTGAAATCAGAGTTCAGCCTCCTTCCCACCTCGAGCACACTGGAGCCTATAATAGCATCTTCCTTCATCTCCTAAAATAAACTTTTCTGGGAGTCCTGCCTTAAGCCTTCTTAAATTACTTTTCTTCATGTTTTATTAAATGCTTAATAATACTGCAGATTTTTCCATTTTGCCTAGCATCACTTGTTAATGACATATTTTTTCTAACCCAAGCATACTTTTGAAATAATGTATTTTTTTCCTGATTTTTTTCTTTATCTTCATAATTCAAATAGAATGGGATTTTTGGGTTCCACATTTAGCATTGCTCCCTGAAATGTTAGGGAGATTTTGCTCTTGATGAATAAGACACTCTCCTTTATTTCTTATGTAGAGTATCTTACACTGAGTCCAAAAACCTACACATGGCCACCTTTTGGCAACAAGGTATTTCCATTTCAATTTGACTCAAGTCACCAGTCTAATATTAATTTTAATGTTAATATTTTCCATTAGAAATATGATATCATTATAAAGAGCAATTAGACTAAGCAGTGATATATAATTTACCATGCTTCAGGCTTTACAGTGAAGCCCTGGTGTGCACAGAGCTTCCAACAATACCCCATTAGTTACCAGTTGAACAAACACTAATGGGCATCTATAAAATAATTTTTTAAAGAACTATAAGGATCTGTCATCAGCATATCCTCAAGCACTGACCGAAGGCTTTTTCCCAGAAGAATGCTTGGTAAGTCATCAGTCTTTGAACTTTGAATAAAATTTATTGTGCTTTTATAGTACTACCCATTATCACATATTGTAGATGACTGGGTGCGGCTTCTCATTGTGTCTTACTGTCTTGATCAGGTTGTGGGCTTCTTGAGGGCAAGGCAGTAAAGGACCGTCTGTACACATCCTAAGTGCTCCTTAAGCACTTCTAATAAAGCCATGAACCAGAGTGGAATCATGGACCGCCTAAGCTGAAATGGGTCTTAGGGATCCGTGGATCTAATACTTCTTTTTACAATATGAGAATTACTCATAAGCATTGAATGTATGTTTATGTGAGACACTTCATATGCAAATGCTTGGAACATCTCTTCTGAATAGGCACTCTGTATTACCCCACATTGAAGATAAGAAAAAATGAAGATCAGGGACATCAATTTCCAAGGTCACATAGTTCATCAGAGCTTGCACTTGAACTACATTTAGAGTTCTCAGAGCCCAGAGCTGATGCAGCCCAGAGATGGGTGTCAGTTGATTTACATGCGATCACATGGCTGGCTGCTCTCACAGCCAGGCCCAGAATCCAAAGTGACTGACTTTGTGGAGCAATAGCTCATGTGGGATCCACTGGTGCATATTTTAAGTTAAAAATAAGCTTCCATCTGGGGATGCTCTTGACTATGATTCCTCATTTTTATATAGCAGAATTTGATAAGATTTTGCATGTCAATTACTCTCCTGCAAAAATGTCTCTTTGAAACAGATACTTTAGAATTCAAAGAATCTAGCTTTGATGTCTCACCTTTCTTAAATAAGGAAATGCAGGCTCAGTGAGATGAGGAAACTAATCAGAGACCATCCCACAGCTAACTGGGACCAGGTCTCCCATTCTATATAATAAGAGAGACCTCTCCCTCCCATGCTCTGTAAATGCACATTACATACACATCCTTTTGGAATTTCCCGTTTCCCCCAATACTTTCATTGGTAGTTTCAATCTCTGGTTTACTCATTATTATCCGTATCACATCCAGTTTAGTTACATCCCCAGATCAGCTCTGTGCCACCTGATCACTGCCACTTGCTCGTTTGAAAGTTCTGGCCACTGCCTCTTATACCTCTCCTCCCAGCACTACTAAAGTTCTCTTCCTTCCAAGGAGGAAGAACAGAGGCTGCATGGCCTTCACCAAGCCCCACACGGTAGCAGTCATAGCAGCTACAACACCAAATCCAGCCTTACAGACTGCAGAGGCTTTGTGCTGTACAGCATGAGATTTGGATTTCCCATCATCTGTCCAAAGGCTGAAGTAGCACAATGAAAGAGGCAAAGATTGGCCCTGACAGACTTGAGGCAGAAGGAAGCAACAAATTCATTTCATTTCTTTCCCATGATGGATTGCTCAAAGACACAATGATTTCACATAGCTTATCTGGAAATTATTTCTGACCGAAATATCACCACAATTTCTTTTGCAGCTGTGTCCTGTGCAGGAATGGTCCACCCTCCCTCTGCATGTCCTCTCATTCTTGCCACCTTGTGTTGTACTCCCTGGTAAAACATTAGCGTGAACACTTGCCTGGGGCCCTGCTTGCTCCTCACTCCTACCATAAAGGTGAGTTATGGGGGAATAAAACTCACAAAGGAAAATTACCCTTTCACACCCTCAGTTGGGCAATTGCAGGTGAGCATTCTTTTCTGAGACCTCTTAAGTCCTATCTAGGCGGACCTACAGGAAGTAGGTCCCACAGAAGTAGAGGGTGACTGTGATGCTTGTCACAGATCTTTACCCTTTCCTCCAGTTTAAAAAGGAATTTAACATTTCAGTTTGGACCAGGTATTTGATGAAGCGAGGAGAGAAGGTGAGATGAGGAAGATGTGGGTATTCTTCTGGGATATCTAGATTGGATGTAGAATTTTTGGGTTGCTGTTAAGTTCAATGCCAAGGGCTAGGACCTCCCTTCCCTTTAACAGCTAAGTGTTTGTTAACCACCTTGGGAAGAGAGGAGAGGTTCAACTCACTGGGGAAAAGGTCCAGGAAAGCTGCTGACAGCCCTGAAAACTGAGCCAGCAGCACATGGCTCTGGGGGTCCACCTATGTAAGGAACCTAGATAGGACTCAAGTGTTGAGGCATCTGGTTTGGACACTTCTGGTAAAATACACTTGCTGCTTTTACTGAGCACTTTCTATCTGCTAAGCACTGCTTTACCTGCTTTACAAGCCTCAATGTATTTCATCCTTACCACAAACTATTAGGGAGATAATATAATCTATATTTTATGGATAAGGAAATTGAATGAGATAAGGAAGCACAGAGAGTTTCAGTAACTTGCCCAAGACCACCCACTTTGAAAGGGGCAAAGCCAGGATACAAATTCAATCTGACCAACTCTAGGACCTACTTTCTTAAGCATTATGACACTGTGATACTCAGAAACCCCATCACATGGTGGAGGGGGCACAGCGAAATCTTCATCTGTGGTCATTATTAAGCTATTGTCTCTCAGCTTCAAACACAAGCTTCTATGCCTGGCTGGGGCTGGCTCTCTGCAAACCACGTTTTTGCTTTGCCAGAGGGCTCATTATTACTCTTGTCCACAGGGGGCTCTCTGTAAGACTTGCACCCCTGGAAGAGGGAGAATGGGCCTGTCTGCATCCTGTGGGCTTCTTGTTCCTCTTCGGCTCCCAGCTCTGGAAAACACTTCTCCAGCTTGGTGGGGAGGGGAGGTTCCTGCAGCAGTTGCTGGATCCAATTTGCAGTTTCCCCGGCTCTTGCTGAACTACTTCAACACCGGAGACCACAGCAGCAGCCAGCGGAGGGTCCCTCCCCAGAGGTCGGGTCCCAGCCTAGGCCCCTCCTGGGAACTCAGAAACACCAGTCCAGCCCAACAGTGCCCCTCCTCAGAGACCTGAGTGTCATGCCAAGGGCCCATCCACTAAATCTCCACTTTTTAATCATTTTAGCCTCATTCCTTTGTTTCTCCAGTCAAAGAGGTGACCTTGCTCCTGTATTTACTACCTCCATGACCCAGGGCTCTTCTTTTGTCTTTTAGTTAAAAGTTCTTTGTATCTAGTCAACGATTCTTCATATCAAATCTTCTCTGTCCAAGTAACTCTCTGCCTCTTAACTGGACTGGCAAATGCGCATCTTAAGGGGAGTTCTGGCACTCGGTTTTCCATCAGAGTTTAATAATTTATCAATAACTCATGAGATATTGCCAAGATTGGGGGGAGGTACATGTAGAATCAACTTAGAAAAAATGCTGGGCAAAGAGATTCAGATCAACTTATGATATATCAGTCTCAAGAAAATAATGCTAAATTCCTCAATTCCCTATCATATGCATCAATGATATTCTAAGTCTTCACCTTTTACTAAATCAATACTGGAAACACATCCAAGCATCTGTTGTCAATAAAGGTCTTGATACATTTCTAATATTATGGAAATTGAGAGGACTTCAAAAATATACTCATAATGGAGACCAAGATCTTGCTGGGTGAGAGACTTCCAATGACATCTTTATCTTTCTGTCATACGAGAATCACTCAGTTTAGCTGAATGATTACCTAGCATTAATGGGTAGTGGGAAGTACTCTGGAGCAGGTGGCAAAGTACCTGGGTAATTTCAGCTATTCTACTCTGAACTAAGTTGGTGATCTTCAGAAAAGCATCAACTTCTCTGAACCTCTGTCTCTTTATCTGTCAAATATGGTTATTAATTCTACTTATTGTGCTTCCTTTACAGCTTTACTCAATTTACCGGAAATTTATTTCATCTTCTATAGGTAAAATCCTGCAGTAGGTATCCCATGATATACAAAGAGAAGTAAAACAATTCCTGCTTTAAGAGAGTTTTTAATCTAGTACTTTCCTATGCATCCAACAAGCAGTCAATAGAGTATCACCTACCAGGTACTGTGCTAGGAGCTGAGACTACAGCCCTGTCTAAAATATAGTTCCTTTCTTCAAGGGAATCACAATCTACTGCAGAGATAAGGGCACACATAGCTAGAGCAATGGGCAGAGTGTGCAATAAGGGGGTGAATTGTAGCAGTTTAGCAGTTAAGAAATAGAAACCCTACACCTAGTCGCAAGGATCAGGAGAAGCTTCATGGATATGATACCAGTTGAACTGACCATGAACAAAAACTTAAGAAGGAAAGATGAAGGAAGGACCAGAAACATGAGTCTGGCTGGCTAGCATAAGAACCTAAAGTAGAGTAGACTTGGTAGAAATCAGAAAAACAGATGGATACAAGTGATATGAGATGCACAGTGCTTTGAAATCCTTGTGGGGTGATTGTGGTAGTAAATGTAAGTTACCCAGGAGGACAATGGGGTGACTAAGGCAAGCATGGTTGGGACTGGGGAAAAGAACTAGCTTCTAGTACGACCTCTATTTTTTTGTTTGTTTGCTTTTGTTTTTTTTTTAAGAGAGAGGGACAGTGAGAGTGAGAGAGAGAATCAATTTTATTTTAGTTTTTCATGTGGCTTTTGTTGCTCCAACACTTAGTTGTATAAGTGATGCTGGGATTTGAACCCACATCCTCGCACATGCCAGGCGAGTGCAGTAACCGCCAAGCCACTGCTCCAGCCCCTACAGTCTCTGTTTTAAAATACAGTGTGTTGGGGCTGAAGAAGTAGTTCAGCAGTTACAGCGCTTGCCTGGCATGCTTGAAGATGTGGGCTCGAATCCCAGCACCATGTACATAGCAAAGTGTTGTAGCAACAAAAGCCATATGAAAAACTAAATAAAATTGATTCCTTCTTTTTGTTGCTCTCTCTCTCTCTCACTGTCTCTCTCTCTCTCTCTTAAAAAAATACAGTGTTGATGGAAAATTTAAGGTTCAGTAAAGTCAACAGATCAGGAGAGAATTGCCTGGAAAAGATGGATTGTCATCCTCAAAGATCTCAAGAGGAGGGGCACGTTGTGCCATGCAGTAGGCCTGTGGGCACCCAGGGAGATGTGGAGGTCAGTTGGGAGGTGGGAGAAGGGAATTGTGGGCGGGAGTTTTTACTGTGATTTCTGTGGGCAGCAACTGATGAAGCAGGGTATTTAGGTTTAGGTGTGGCAACTTTGAATGATTCAGCTCTGCAGCATAGGAACTGTCCAGTTGTCCAGTACCTGGCCACAGTTGTCCAGTACCTGGCCCTGGAGTGATTGGGGCAGGAGGCCTAGAGGACAAGAGTGAACTGAATTGGTTGGTTTGCATCTGAAAGGTAGATTCACAGCTGAGTCCTTTACTTTCACTTCTAATACCCAGTGACTCAGGAAGCTGAGATGCTAGGGTCACAGGTTCAGGGCCACCCTGGGCAATTTAGCAAGACCTTAGTGAAAAATTAGAAGAAAAAAAGAAAGAAAAAAACATATATAGATAGATAGATAATAAAAAGGGTTGGAGATGTAGTTCAGTGTTAGAGAACCCCTGAGTTTAGACCCTAGACCTCACCCCACACTCTCTCTCTCTCTCTCTCTCTCTCACGCACACACACACACAGTGCTTTACTGTCTCTAGTAATTCTCTAGCCTTGAAGGGGCTGTCCTTCCAGGGTCAGGAAGGCCATAGTTGTCACAGCATCAGACTGCAGAAAATAAAACAAACAGTTCATACAATTTCCTCAAAGTTAGGGAGTTTGTTTGGCTCCGTATCCCTAACATCAGTCAGGACACTGTACATAATCGGTAGAACAAGTATGCAGCATTTGTTGGCTGATCAGATTAATATCTCTTTAAGCCTTTAGCTGGAACCCAGCCTCCAGCTATCAGCCAGGCGGTCACTTTCTTAAGGAGGCCCTTTGGGATTCCTCAGACTATTAGGTGCCCCTGTGGTGGATGTTGCAACAGGGGCCCCAGGCTTTGTTAAGGAAGGAGGGCTGATAGCAGATGACCTTTAGGGATTGGCTTCAGGAGATTGTAAATAAAAATCATGTCTTTTTAAAAAGTAAAGGTATTATTAAAATTTTAAAAATGAAAATCAAATGAGTGATCACTTCCTTTATGACAAGCTGCCTTATAGCATAATTAGTAGTCTTAAAATATTTTGAGAGAGGGCTGGAGCAGTGTGGCTCAGAGATTACGGTGCTTGCCTGGCATGTGCAAGCGAGTGGGTTCAAATCCCAGCGCCACGTACACAACAAAGTGTCGGAGCAACAAAGGTCACATGGAAAACTAAGTAAAAACTGATTCTCCCTGTCTCCCTCTCTCTCTCTCTAACACTCTCATTGTCCCTCTCTCTTAAAAAAAAAATAATTGAGGGTCAGAAAGTCACCTTGAACTTGCTTAAGAGGGAGGCTATCTTCAGGCATGTCTGGATCCAAGGGGTCAAATGATAAATGATGTCATTAGAATTCATCTTCATTTATTTCATGTCTCTTTCTCTCTGTTCATGTCCCCTTCCCTCCTCCCTCCCTTCCTCCCTCCTTCCCTTTCTTCCTTCTTTCCTTCCCTCCATCCTTCTTTCTGCAGAGCACAGATCAGATCAGAGCCATTCTGTAGATGCAGCTTGCCAGAGTGTGAGGGTGTGGACAGGCTGCAACTAACCTGCAGAAGCCACCCAGGGACGCCATAGGGTGTGGCTGAGCAAAGCTGCTTGGAAATGACTGCTGTGGAGTCAAAGTCACATTGCTTATTTCCAACTAATAATAACCAATACACAGTAATAGTCACCTAGCACTCTGTCACGCAGTGTTCTAAGAGTGTTCCAGATGTAAGCTTATTGAATCTTCCTGATTTGAGAGCATGGTGAGAGGACAGAGCTAGAGCTCACCTGCACAGCACCGGTGCTTCCACTCCTATAGCAATATACCCCAGGACCAGAACCTGGAAGGGAACTAGAGCCTGCGTGGTCTCTCCATTGCTCTGTGTGGTCTCTCCATTGCTCTGTGTGGATGAAGTTTCACATTCTACTAGCAGGCAAAGCAGCAGCCCAATTTATAGAGCTCAGTTCCAAGATTCAAAGCAAGGAAAGAAGGATGGATTTAGAGCTAAGAGAATTAATAAGGCACAATTCTGCTTGGGTCATATGCACTGTCGTGAACCAACCACAGCGACCAGGAGAAGGAGGATTCTGATTAGTGAAGCCCAGGTCAGGTTCAAGTGCTCATTCCAACGTTCAAGCAAAGGCAGGAGAGAGCAGCTCCTCCTCTACACATGGAATGGCTTCCCCACAGGAATGATGAATTCTACCAGAAGAGGGCTAGGCAAAGAAACCCAATAGATATCATTTGTATATTGTATGTCGATGTTAAAATGTATGGTTCCATTTGGGGTTGTTAGTAAAGGAAAGGGGAAATTAAGGTCCATAATTTTAGGACCATAATATGCATTAATTCTCTCAAGAGATGTTTATGAAGCACCTACTATGAAAGGAGCTCAACCTTACCAGTCCTGAACTACTTAGCATCTTTGTGAACACAGGCAAATAAAGTGAAAAGACAGTTGGAAAGAGGGTTGATGATTCTGGCAACAGAGGCAGGAGAACACTAAGTTTGAGGCCAGCTTCAACAACTTTTAGCAAGACCCCCGATGCCATCTCAAAATAAAAAATAATGGTTGAAGCCTCTGGTTCCAGCCAGTGGCACCCAGGGCAGCCCTAAGGAGGACCCCCACCTAGAGCAGCCCCTGCCTAGCTCACACTCCGGCCCAGGTCTCTGATCCCACCCCACCCCACCACCTACATGGAGCAGCCCTTGCCCAGCCATGCTCTGACACAAGCCTATGGTCCCAGACTGGGCAGGCAACCAGGACAGCCCTGAGGGAAACCCCAACCCAGTGCAGCCCCTTCCCTGCTGACACTCCAGCCCAGGCCCCTGGTTCCCCCCCATCCCACCCTGAGCAGACCCTGCCCAGCCAACACACTGGCCCAGGTCTCTGGTCCCAGGATGGGCAGGCACCCACAACCCCAAGGAAGTCCATGCCTTGAGAAGCCCTTGCCCAGCTAATGCACTGTCCCAGACCTCTGATCCTGGGCCTGGCCAGCACCCAGACAAACCCCTGAAGACCACTGCCTGATTTAGCCCAGCCTTAGGGCATACCCACAGGTCCAGATATAATGGGCCCATAACCACCTCCAAGGATCTCAGGTACCAACACAGTTGGAAGGTAGGCCTGTTCATTCCCTCCCCATCATCCAGGACCCAGCAACACAACACTGCAACAATTTTCATTCCAGCAGGCTGCCCTGCACCCTCAATGGGTTACAGATCCACACTCTGGATCCTAGATCCAAAGAGTGCAGCAAAATGAAGCTCGAGTCAGAAGCAGCTTTCTGGAAGAAGGTGGTCATCAGAGGGGTGGTGTCTGACACAACCCTTTGACCTGCAAGGAAGAAGCACCCTGAGACCAGCTTTACTTCCATACAGGGAATCTCAATTCAGACACACAGAAGAAGCTCTTAAAAAATGAAGCATCAAGGGGCTGGAGTGGTGGCTCAGCAGATGCAGGTTTGAACCCCAGCACAATGTACACAATGAAGAGTGGGAGCAATGAAAGCCATGTGAAAAACTAAATAAAAAATTGATTCTCTCTTTCTGCCTCTTTCTCGCTATCTCTCTCTCTCTTTAAAATGAAAAATGAAGAATCAAATTAGAAAAGATTCACTTCAAACCCACAACTCCCCTACCAAGGAGCACACAGAGAGGGAACAGGATGAAAACCTAGAAAATAAATTATCAACATTCTGATTACTTAAAGGAACAATGAACTAAAAGAAGAATTGATGAAGGACTAAGTGAGAAAACTCAAGAGATGAAAAACTCTACTGTCAAAGAAATAGACATACAAAAAAAAGGGAGTAACAGAGATAAGATCTTCAGTCATTCACACCACAAGAACAATAGAAAAATTTAACAATAGAGTAACTTTTATAGAAAACAGAACCTCAGCTCTTGAAGAAAGAGCTTCCAACAATGAGTACAGGCTGAGTAAGCTTGAGCACATGAATGATGAAAAAGAAAAACAAAAAAAAAAACAAACCAAAAAAACTCACATAGCATGACCAG